>CAUYLG010018645.1:0-57845 GCA_963573385.1 Cacajao melanocephalus
TTTTCCTTCGGCGGACGCCCTTTCCCCACAGAGCTAGGCCTTCCCGGGTTCAGCTGTGCTTACTGTGAAACTCTCAGTCCTCAGCACTTCCAATTGCTGTTCTCCTTGTGGGGATGGGACCAGCTGAGCCCGACTCAGGGGCACCCAGTCGCATATACTCCACACTGAGAAGCGCTGCGCCGCGCCGGGGCACAGGCAAAGCAGCTGTGCTGGCCAAAAGAGTCGCGCTGGCGACCCGTGTGGCTCCTCTGCTGGGTAGTTCCCAGTTTGTGGGCAACAGAATTCATCTGAAATTGCGGCATCCACTTGCTCTCTGTGCTTTCACTGGGAGCTACAATCCTGAGCTGCTGCTAAATGGCCATCTTGGATCTCTCTCTTCCTCAAGATATTTTGAGTTGTGTCTATTTCATTTGAAACCAAAGAGTTTTTACTCTTGCAGGCTGACAGCTGAGAGTAGTGTTGTGCTCATTAGGGTACAGACAACTTAGGTTTTGGGGGATGTATTAGTCAGCATTTTCTAGAGGGACAGAACAGGATATATATAATGAACATACTTAATGAACACACTGTGACAAATGCTTGATGTACACTTCATCTGTATAGCAACTGCATATATATATTATGTATATATATGTATGTGTGTGTGTGTATATACACATATATATGCAGTTGTGTATATATACACATGTGTGCATATATACATATGTGTGTGTATATATATATATAAAGAACTGCATATGTGTGTGTATATATACATATATAAACATGTATATATACACATATATATACATGTATACACACACACACACACACACACACCCCTACACCAGTCACAGTCCCAGAACCTCAAAAGCAGGGAAGCCAATAGTGCAGGCTTCAGTCTCTGGCTGAAGTCCTAAGAATCCCTAGCAAACCACTGGTGTGAGTCCAAGAGTCCAAAAGCTGAAGAACTTGGACTCTGCTGTTCAAAGGCAGGAAGCATCCAGTACAGGAGAAAGATGGAAGTCAGAAGACTTAGCCAGTTTAGTGTTTCCACAGACTCCTGCCTGCTTTTATTCTGGCTGTGCTGGCAGCTGATTAGATGGTGTGCACCTTGATTGAGGGTGTGTCTGTCTTTCCCGGGTCCACTGACTCCAATGTTAATCTCCTTTGCCAACACCCTCACAGAAACACCCAGGAAAAATACTTTGCATCCTTCATTCCAATCAAGTTGACACTCAATATTAACCATCACAGGGGACCAGTGAAGTGTTCCTGCATTTGAGGCATGCTGGGGCCCTACTTCTCCAGCATGTCAAGGTAGGCTGGAAGATAATTTAGGAATCCAGGGTGGCTCACACTAATTGGGACTAATGATAGCAGCAAACTTTTATGGCACAGTATGGTTCAAAATCATGTTCACTCTCCTAGTTCTTTCCCCACCAACACTTACAAGTACAGGCAAGGCAAGTTATACCATCTCCACTTCACAGATGAGGAAACTGAGGCTTCAACAGCAACCCACCTATAGCTAAGTGGTAGCAGAGGACCTTGTCTTTTCAGTCACCAAACTCCAGCGAAGAGACACAGAACAACGGGGTTCATCTTGAAGCAGATTATCTTCCTGTTATTCTGTTGATGTAAACTCTGGTTCTTTGGTTCTATTCCATGAATTCCATACGAAGTCACAAGTAAATCGTCAGTGCTTCCTGTCTTTGTCACCTAATCTGCAGCTCCAGCACAATTCTCTGCAGTGAAAGGTGCTCGGGTAACGTTTGTTGAATTGGATCAATACTGAAGAAAGAGAAGCTCCAAAAATTTCTGGGACTAGGATATGCTGGACATTGAGAGGAAAGATGGAATGGTAAGAATAGGTCTGCCATCCACTTAATGAAAATACTGTGCGAAATGCTTGATGTGCCCCTCACCTGTATAGCAACTGCATAAAGGAAACATCATTCACCCTGTTATACAAATAAGAAAAGAGAAGTTCAGAAAGATAAGGATCTTACCCAGTGACAGGACTGGGGCCGAAACCCAAGTCTGCCTGACTCCCAAACCTGAATCGTGTGTGCTGTCATTTGGAAGCTATACCAACTCATCTTGCAATTCCATGTAATCAGCTTGAGAGAATGAATGGCCCTGTCTCATTTAAGGAGTTCCTTTTCCTCTCTTGTCCTCTAGGAGGACTCCAGGGTTCTTTGTACTTTTGCAAATGAGGGGAGTAGAAGCACCAAAGTTCTGGTGTTAGAGCAGGTTGGAGGTGTTTAGGGTGAGTTTAGAGCAGGAACCCTAAGAGAGTATGGAATGTGAGGTGACCAGGAGAAGGAAAAAGGAAACGGGGATACAAGAGTGTTACTGGGGGCTTATGAATTAGATTCTTATTAAATCAGTAAATATGCAATTGTTTTTTGCTTATTTGGAAGGTGTGTATTTGAATGCCAAACTACTGGGAACTAAAGGATGTGGGTCCATGGGGTGTCATAGGAAGGTGAGTTGAGCTGCCCTGAAGGGATCCAGGTGGAGGCTGGGCAGCACCCCAGTGAACCTAGGTAGGGGATCCAGGCATTGACTGGAGGAGAGTTGGACCATAAAACCTTTCCAATTTTGTGTGTCTCCAAATCTCCCACCCTGGCTAAGCATGAAGGCAGCCCAGCCACTTTGTTCATTCCTGCCACATGTAGTTCCCCTCCTGCCTTATCAAACGTTTATCCATCCCCACCTCCCAACTCATCTTAATTATTTGCAATGATCCGTGATAGACACATAAACAACTCTGCAGCTTAAAATCCCCCCATCAGGCAAATATGAAATTATTCACATTTTTCTTGCAGAGTTTTCACGAAGCAAGTTGATGATGAAATGACTCTAAAATGCCTTCCCCATTTTACGCTGGGGATTCTGCCTTTACCCTTTAATGGGTGTGTGTCTTCATGCCTCAGCTACACTGAGCATTCTCCTTTCCTGTTTATGTTTATTTTGGAAGCAAAATGTGTTTACAAAATCAGTTAAAAAGTGTTAATGATCAGTTTCCGGAATACTAATGTGAATTCAAATTACTTTCACATGAATCAAGACAAATTAAAAAATGCCATTTGATCATAAACTGTTTTAAATTTGTGTTCTAAGTGGCGCAGCAAATCTGAATATATGCTTTTTAAAAAGAGCAGTTTAAAATAACTGTTCTGATGGCACAAAGAAGTTCTGAATAAGAAGCCTCCTTCCAAGAGGAAAGGTCAGGTTTTGGGCATTCACATGGGAGAAGGTATGGGGTGAAATATGCCCCCCACCTCCCAGAGAAAAACATTGTTTGTAATTGTCAAAATTAGGACTGATCTATGAAATGTTCATGATTTTCATCTGTCTTGTTTGCTACTGTTTTTCCAGTCTCTGGAACAGAGCTTGGTACATTATAGGTACTCTATTTGCAGAATAAATGAATGAATAAAATCAGCTATATAAATTATAAAATTAAATCCAGCCAGGCGCGGTGGCTCACGTCTGTAATCCCAGCACTTTAGGAGGCCAGTTGAGGTCAGGAGTTTGAGACCAGCCTGGCCAATATGGTGAAACCCTCTGCCTACTAAAAATACAAAAATTAGCAGGGCGTGGTGGTGGCCATCTGTAATCCCAGCTACTCAGGAGGCTGAGACAGGAGAATCGCTTGAGCCCAGGAGGTAGAGGTTGCAGTGAGCTGAGATCACACCACTGCACTCCAGCCTGGGCAGCAAAGAGTGAAACTTGGTCTCAGAAAAAAATTTTTAATCCCAGATTTTATTTACTCTGAGTTAGCATTAAAATTATGATGTTCATAGCAACATAGAGTAGAAAAATAAGAGCATGGCATGGAGAAGCTGCCAATTCCAAATCCAGGTAATATTCCTCCTCCTTGTGCTCTCCTGAACCATGTTGGTGACCCACTAAAGTTGCTTCTCCCAACAGTAGCTTCTGACAGTCCGAGACACAAGGGATATGTCGGCTTAAATATGGCTTTGGCTTAGTCACAACTGCTGTCTACCTGAATTTACCTGAACACTTTCTTCAGTGGTTCCATCTCCTACCTATAATGGAGATGGGGTCTTCTGGGGTGACCTTGTGCCACCTCCAGGCTTTTAGCAGGCATTTTCTCCTGGCTCGGATGATCTAGAGCAGTCATTTTCCAGGAGTTCCTGGGGGTCTGGTGAGAAGACAGGCCTGGAGTTGGAGGAGAAAGAACGGCTGGGCTGGCCTATTGGAAGGAGACTTCCACCTCCCCAAGCATCCCCATCTTGCTTGGATTGCAAACTCAGTTGCCAGGTAAGATTTTGTTTGATTAACATCTTCAAGTGCTATTTTAAAAGGTGGTGGTGGTTTGGGGGAGGATTGAAAACATTTATCTACACAGCTAAAGGAGCTGGCAAAGGATCAAGCTACGGTTCTGGATCCAGTTCCCCAAGGGGCAGTTAACTGCCTGCCTTTGGGTTAATGCATGCGGAAGCACACGAAGTGCCTCTGCTAGAAACGATGCAAGTTGAGATTCTCTAGGCTGTTTTGCAAAGACTCTCTATGTTTCTGTTTTGGAATAGGTTTGCATCGCAGAGGCTTGGTTCTAGCCGAGAGGCCATGTAGAAGTGGGTGAATTTGACTTAGATGTTGCTCAGTGTTCCAAGGGATCTTTGGCTCTTGGACCCTAGAACAGATTCAGATAAGCCCACTCTTAAGCAACTTTGAGGGAGCCCAAGTCTATGCCTTCAAATGGTAAAGAGCTGTTTCAGAGAAAGAAGGAAGCTAAAGGATTTGCCATTTTGGGACAAAATGATGTCTGGCGACCCTGTCGGAGTTGGAAGCACTTCCTAGAAGTCCTGGGACCCAGGACTTGCTCGTCATCCTCACCCCATCACTTAGACCCTAGCCAGGAAATAGCTAGCTGGATGCTAAAGTGACCCAATTGTCCTTCCTCAATTGTCCCTCTAAAAGCAGAGCAAGACAAGGGGACTTGTCTTTGGACTCGGGCTGACCTGGACCACATCCCGTCTCTGCCGCCATCTGAGCTCTGTGACCATGAAGTGCTCCTCTCACCCTTCTGAGCTTCTGTTTTCTTCACCTGTAGAAGTGCAGGAAGAATACTTGCCCATCACCAGAATATTCCAAGTATTAGAATTAATGTTTGGAAAGTTTTTGACACCCAGAAGGTACTCAATAAATGGTGGCTATTATTATTACATTCTACAGTCTCTGCACTACTTTGAAAGGACTTGCTTCTAGGGGAGTTTATTTCTAATGGGGAGACATTTTGGTTTTGAAGTAATATCTATACCATATTAGATGGGAGGTATGCTTTAGAGAAAAACAAAGCAGGGAAGGGAGACCAAGATGGCTGGGGAGTCTGAGGGGAGCCCTATTTATAGGTCCAAGAATGAGAGAGAATTTCTTTCTTAAATTCCCTCTCCCTACTTCACCAAAGAGATTTTACTTCCAAATAAGTGTAACAGGAAAGAGGAACAGAGCCTGAAAGACATTCAAAACAGACACTCAAAAATGCAGTCCTAGGGAGACAGTTGGGGTGTCATCACTGACGTGGGGCTTCGGGTGTTGAGCTGGAGTCCTGGTTTGTCATCTGAAAAGAGAAATCCTGATCAAGTCGTTGCTGCTCTTTGACTCTATATCCTGAACTGTAAATTGAAGGTAAGAATCCCTGTCTCATGTGCACGAGCAAGAGAGGATTTCTGGTCTGTTGGGATTCTCAGATTTACAAGGATCAGGACATGGCCATTGAAAGCTGCCATCCCAGGAGGCAAAACTATGGAAGATACAAAGGAAATCCGTACTCACCTCACTCTGCTCCCTCCTCCCTCCCAGACGTGCGTGCACACACACACGCACGCACACACCCTGAGGTTGTCAGGGGACTAGAGGTGTTGTCCTTGAAAATGAAAGTCATTCCGAGGCAAAGGAAATGCACTGGTGTTGAGAAGCTTCAGTAGGGGCCGGGCCCTTCCAGCAGGAATGGCTGACTTACCCTATAAAGATGCTGCCTCGATTCGTGGATTTCAGAATTGACCAGGCTCTGTGGCACCGTGGACTGGTTGTAAGTCACTGACAAGCAAATGCTTAGTCCTGTGCTGTATATATTTACTGTACCATATAAATAATAAACATTAATAACTCACTTCATTCCTGACAATTTCCCCATCCATTTCCTGGCCATTTCTGGAACTTTCATCACATGCTAGATGGTGTTGCTGACTTTTATTACTGGTTGTTCATGCAGGGTGAGAAATCATTGTTGCCTCATAAATAACTAGCATTATTATTTTTTCCTCTCATTGAAAAGTTATTCTAACTCAATCTAAATTTCCAACAACTAGGAAGTATTTAAATAAATCATCTTCCATCCATTTGATGAAATTACATAACCGTCAAGAATCATGATTTTAAAAGCTATTCAACAATATAAGGGGAAAAACGCTCACATCACAATATTAGGTGAAAAAAGCAATGCAGAAAATCATCTATCCAATGTGATCTGATATTGTCCATTCATTTCTATGTAGATTTATGTGAGCACATTAAAAGAGGTGGCAAGAAAATGCTTGAAGAAATTATTTCTGTGTGATACGGTGATGGGTGATTTTCATTTTCTACATTTTACGAATTTTCCACAGTAGACTTTTGGAGGCTGAAAAAATAGATTATTTCTTTATTTGGAAATTTTACTTTTAAAGGACACTGTCATAAATTTATTTTTCAATGTTATTTCTTTGTTTAATACATTTCAAGACGATCTAATACATATGACAATTAAAAACACCAGCACTAATGTCTGCCTGACAGCGGTCAAAGGGGGTGAGTGAGAGAGATGGGTTTGGCAGCCACTGTGAAACCAGCCATGAGGCTAACTCTGATTTGGGGACTACTTCTTCTGGATCTGTTCTTTGTCTTGTTTTTTTTTTCTCCTCTAAATATGAAGCATTCTATTCACAACATTCACAGTCCTACATGTAGACATATGAGGAGTATTTTCTGTTTTCAGATTTATATCCACCTACGAAATTACCCAATGAAAAGCCCCATCACTCACAGAAACTATTGCCGAGGAGGAGAGGACAATTTTATTTAGCTAATTTTTAACAAATCTCCAATGTTGCCCACATCTCCTGAAGCTGGGAGGAAGGATAATCAAGTCAAGCCCCATTGACTAGGAGAATAGTGAACTGTGGAAAATGAGTTCTCAGCACTCCACAGGGCCACGACTCCATTTAAAGAACACATCCATTATTCAGACAATCGGCCTTCTTCCAGGGCTGTTGGCCTGCCCCCCGGGCTGCCTCCATTCCCAGGGGCCTTGCAGCCTCCTGGGCCAGCCTCATGTGCGTGTTGGTGCTGGCAGCTAGCGTGGAGCAGCTCCAGACCCCACTGCAGTGGATCATTGTAGCAGTGCTCAGAAGGACACGAGCGTTTAACTACTGTTTTCATTTTACAGATAGGGAAACTGAGGCTCTGATGGGCGGCGTTGCTTGCCAGGGTCACGCAGCCAATCAAGGCTAGCTGTGCCCATGTGTTCTCACTCCAAGATCGTTACCATTTCTAACGTGTGAAACATCTTCCCTCCACTGGTCCCGCTTTAGAAGATGTGATTCTGCCCAGCTAGCCTATGTTAAGATGGATGTTTAAATACCAACTGTGAACAAACAAAAATAAAAACAGCAACAACAAAAAAAGACAGACTGCAAAAATAATTATTAAATATACAAAAGACTGCAGTTTTGAGCTATCTAAATGTGAGACAAGCATACAGGCAGACAGAGCTGAACTGAAACCCCAGCTTAGCCACTGCCTAGTTGTGTGATCTTACACAATACACTTAAACTCTCTGAGCTTCAAATCTCTCGTTAATTGTACAGGGATTGTAAAATCCGGCTCACGTGCTTGCTGTAAGGGCTTAGCAAGATAATGCAGGTAAAAACTCTCCTTTCACACTCACACATAGTAGACCCTCAGTAACTTATAGTTAGTTTCTGTCACTTTTTCCTCACCTCTCCTCTTCACCTCTCATTTTTCTTTGCTGGTTCTTCCAGCAGTTCTGAAAAGGGGGACAGGCTGATTCACAGGTTCAATAAACATCTAAGTGCCAAGCATTACCTAGATGCTGGGAGGAAGGGCCCTTTGGAGACTCATAACCCCACATGGTAACCATCAGCAGGAGTGCCAGAGGGGCTGGCACCTTTGGAGGGACTATATCCACTTTGCTTTTTTACTTTATCCATCCAGCTCCTGCAGACATTTGAGTTTATGGTCCTGATCTAAGGTAACATTAATCAAGAATTTTTCTAAGACTTTGTGGTAGCTGTTAGGTTACTCCTAGTTAGACCCGGTTTCAGGAGGGGCTCTAGTGCAAAACTCAAACCTATCAAAGCTGGCATTCATCCTTTGCTGGGATGCCTGGGGAAGACTTCAGCCCCAAAGACTAATAAGTGAAGTGGTTGTCATTACTATTTCTTAATTCATTCCTAAGTCACCCACCTCACAGCAGTAGACGTAATAGATTCTAGGTACATGCAGGGTGCTAGAGATGTATATCAATGAAGAAAACTTTGTCCCTGGTCTCAAAGAGTTGACAAGTTAAGCAGGCATACAAGCTTATAAAGAAATCACTGCAACAAAGTGTGAAATCTGTGATTCTTGGTATTGGGTACAGATGGGGAACTATGGGAAATGAGGCTGAAGAAACAGGCAGCGTTCAGATCCCACAAAGTTTTGATGACCCTTCTAGAGAGCAGAGATTTCTTCTGAAGCAAAGAGAAACCAATGAGGAGCTTCAATAAATGACTTCTCCTCCTCCAAATCCATTTTCTCTCCATAGTTAATAAATTATTTTTTAAAGTACTAGAAGGGGACCTAGAAATCATCTAGTTCAGGGATTCATCTGACAAGCCGACTCTGATCAGAAGATGGGAGCTGTCTGTGTTGAGGATTCTGCAGCCAAGTCAAGGCTCAGCAAAGCCACAATTGATTCACATACAAAGAAAGGGAAAGTTGGCGGCCTCCCTAATATTTGAATCTTCATCTTTTTCAAGTGAGGACATTTCTTTGCATAAGTCACACAACTAGTTTTTGCCAGAGCCAGGCCTAGAACCGAGGACTCCTGGGTCGCAGCAGAGAACCTATTCTCTCCCCATATGCACCTCCTTCACTCAGTCCTCCTTCATACCTGCAGATCAGGAAGCCTGGTTCCCATGACAACCAGCCTCCATGCCTGATAGGGTATCTAGACCATCCTGCCACAGAGTGCTAAAGTAATAGGGGGAGCACTTCTGGCATCTTACCCTGTGTAACAAAACACCCCAAACCTGAATGGCTTACAATAGTTTATTATCTCTCATGATTCTGTGAGTTGACTGGACTCTGTGGGGGCAGTTCTTCTGCTGGTCTGGCTAGGGGATCTCTCATGCAGTTGCGATCAAATGGCAGCTGGTGCTGGAGTTATCTGGAAGCTCCCCTGGGTGGGTCTGTGAAAATGGCTTCTTCCCTCACACCTGGCACCTCCACGCTCCTCCACGTGGTTTCTCTCTCCATGAGGAGCCTCGCCCTCCATGGCCTCGGCAGGGGTCTCTCTCCAGTGGAGTAGCTGGATTTCTTACTCAGTAGATGGTTTGCAAGAGCATACAAGTGGAATCTGCTAAGTCTTCTTATAGCCTGGAACCAGCACAGTGGGATTTCTGCCCCATCCTGTTGGTTATGGTGAGTCACAGGTACAATGCAGATTTTTTGGAAGGGTGGGAGGGGACTGCACAGGGATTTGAACACCAGGAGTGCTTTCTGGGGACTGGCTGGGGGACAAGCTACCACTGGAGTGAAAACAAGGGAAACTCCGCTGGAGTCTCAGTTGTTCCATCAGTAAGCAGGCGGCCTGGGCGAGGCCCGACGAGATCCGGTTTCCATCTCTGGACGGTGTCCCAGAGGGGACAAAGCTCCTGCCCTGACAGTAAGCGCTTCCTCTCCTCTGCCTTTTTTTCCTACTCTTCCCCGAGACTTCTCAGAACAGTTTCTCCCTCAGCACTATTTTCCTTGCAGTGGAGTTGGAAGGATAGAAACTCAACCGGCAGTCAGAGAGTGATTGGCACTGGACCCAACGTCCCATTATGTTGAACATCACTGTGCCAATCTAAGGGAAACAGTGTGGGGCTGTCATCGATGGCAAATCTTCTTCCCAGAGTGGCGGGCCTTTCCGTCAACAAGACAAACTGCTCGCTCCCGGCCCCCTTCCCAGCCCTGTGACTCGTCAGCCCTCTAACCTCCTTTCCCCCCATGAGAAATATCCAAGTTGGTAACAGCAAAAACTTGATAACGACTAGTGTTGGGAAGAGATTAAACTACTTATAATTCCAAATTGTTCAAAATCAACTCTCCTGACCTGCCATTATAGTGAGACTTAGAAAGACCAAAACAAAAGCAGAAAACCAAAGCGGCAAAAAGAAACAACTTCAGGACATTCAAGACACAAATTTTGCTCTGTTCCTAGTTTGGACTCTGAGCAATTGAGCTATTTCTAACAAAAGGAATATTTAAATCTCCATGTGCTCAGGCTGATTTCGATAAAGAGAAAGGTGTTTGACTTCTGAGATGCTGAGAATGATCTGTTTTTATGGGATGTTTTTCCAACGTGAACAGGCCAACAAGAGAAATGCACTGCCCTCTTTTGGACAGAGTTAGCAAACTCAGCCAGGACTGGAGGAGAAAGCTCCGTGGCGGAGGCTTCAGTCTTCTTGAGAAGGTTCTCTTGGGATCTTTTAATTGTGATGACACAGATCTCTCATTTAAATGTGGCCCAAGAAACACAGAGGTAAAAATTTTAGAGACACCCACATAGATAAGATTCGCATTTCTACAATGTATATGTTTTCAGTTTTAACAAAGAGAGAAATGTGAAAAAATATAATAGTAAAGTGCAGGGTTTGGAGAGGTATATACGTTAACAAGTATTGCAAGTTGACGAATTGAGACTAGAACTACTCTATTTGTAACTTTATCAAACACAGAAATGGCTCATCTGGCCTCACTAAGACGCTGTATCCCACAATGATAATATTACTTCAAAGGAGTTTTAGAGACTCAAACTGCCACTGTCTCTTTGAGGAACACAGTCACTTATTAAGCTTAAATGACGCTCAGCCCCCGACAAACATCCATGATCATTGTTGTTTTCTGCTGGCCAGGTCACCTACCGAACATAAAGAGAAGCAAATCCAGGCTTTGGCTCTCCCAAGGGAATGATCATGTCAGCAAGAATTCACAAGGACGTTGAATTCTCGTCAATTCAACAGGGAAGGGAAGAGGCTATTTTTGTTCGTTCACCAGCAGCCAGAGCTGCTCTGAGTAAGAAAGATTCAGCTATGTTCTACTTTTGCTTCCCTTCAAACCAAAGAGCCGTTTCCCCAAACACCTGTTACCATGGGGCTTGCTTTAAAAATATCTTGAGAAGAGTAGAACTAGAGAAAGGGATGAGTGTGAGGGAAAGGATTACAGAAGCGAGCATGCCTTCTATGTGGATGATCTTGACATTTCATACAACAATTAAGAAATTAGCAAAAAAAAAAAAAAGGCACTCATCACTTGGACTCATTAACTCCACTTCTAGGAACCTATTCACAGAAATAGTTGTAGAAACGCCCCAATGTAGCTACAAGGAGGTCCACTGAAGCATTGCTTGTAATAATAGCAAATTAGAAACGATCAAGATGTCCTGAATAGAGAACTGCTGGAATAAAGATGCCACACAATGGAGCACCACGCAGCCATCTGAAACAGCAAGGAGGTTCTCTGGGGGCTGGTGTGGAAAGCACACCACAGTAGGTTCGATTATTAAGTGACTAACACATGTTGCATAACAGAAGTGCTGTTTTCTACGTCTGTAAATAAAATCGTATTATCATTGTAGTTTACTGCTTACAAAGAAACCTGGAAGAATATGCACCAGTCCATTCACAGTGGAAATCTCTAGGAGTTGGGATTAAGAAAGGCAGCTACTTCTTAAATGGAATCAGTGCATATTGTTTGGCATTTTTACTATTAGCATATATTACTTTTGTTGTCAGAAAATAAAGTTGACATTTGTTTAATTGGATAGATATGATTTTCTATCAGCAGAAGTCCTATAGGAAACTACCCATTCATATGGAGGAAGCCCTTCACATTATCACTCTAATGATAGAATTAAATTGCTCAAGCAGTTACAAAAAGAAAAATCAGATGAAATATATAATGTAAATGCTCAGTGCCTGGCATATAACAGGTGTTCAATAAATATTTACTCAATGATAGAATAAATAAATGAATAAATGAAGAACTGTTTTCCTATGTGATTTGCCTTATTTGCCACCTGTTTAAAAAATTATCTGTAAGTAAATACGTTCCCTTTGAATAATATCTCCAACAGATTTCCCTGATTACAGAATTTATTTCTTTTCTCTCATACATTACCAGAAACCAAAATGCTAGGGTGGGCAGTGGGGGGAGTGGTGAAGGAGACATAAAAATCAGGTTTGAACATGAGGGAAAAGGGATTTTCACAAACCACCGAAGTGCTCCTTCTCTCGGAAGAAGTGCACCCTGGATTTCTTCCAGCTGAATTCTGCAACAAAACCCAAGGAAAATGAACATTAATCTTTTATGAACTAAGCCCCCAAACGAATCGGCTTTGAGCTCAACCCTAATTAGGTTGCATCTCAATACAGAGAATCCTTAACGAATAAGGACACCTGACAACACGGGCCAGCTCTCTGCTGGGACTGCCTCAGAAACACAGGGGCCGCCCAGGCCACTCTCAACTGCTCCTGTACATCAGGGGCTCCAGCTTTACCTGGAAAATCACGTTCATCTTGGACAGAAAGCAAGTGGAATTTTCCTTAACTGAGATTCTTGGCCATCTTGCTACCTCCATGGCCATCTGGAGGGAGTGGTCTGTGGATAAATGAGAAGAGAAAGAGACAAGAAGCAGCGCACGTGCAGCGAGTTTCAGCAAGTCGAGGTTTCTTCTGCTTTGTGCCCCGTGGAGCAGCCAACACACTATGTTCAGAAACAAGAAAATCCCCATTTGCATTACGTGCCTGATGTGGGAAGGTGTGTAGGGCTGCAGTGCCTAAGAGACCTGGGTTTGAATGCCAGCTCAGCCACTTTGTACTCGTGTGACCTGGGACAAGTTGCCTACCCTCCCTGAGCCACAATTTCCTCATCTCTAAAATGGGGATAAAGGTGCGCTTGGTTGGGAGGATGAAATGAAAAGAACTAAGTAGCTCTCAGATTGTTCATTGCCGACCAACACCTTATTTCTCCAAGCACAGCCTCCCCAACCCTGTTCTATCACACAAGTTCCATATCTCTCATTCAATCCCAAAAACCACCTTATAAGATAAGTGTGATAACGCCCATTTTACAACATAGGAACTCAGAACTCAGAGAGCAGAGGTCATTTGTCCAAGGTGACAGAATAAAGCTGGGATTTCACCTCAAAACCATCCAACCCAAATCTCGTACTAACTACACGATTGTGAGTCAACAGGGCTGATCTCAAAGACAGGGAGGACCGCTAGTGTTCGACGTCTCACAGGCATGGAATTCTAGATTCCAGGACCCAGAAGCATGTTCTAGAGTCCCCAGAGGCCCTGTGTACAGAGGACTCAGGATGGGTTCTGATGGTGCTGTTTTGATGAAAGGTGTTGTGGGGGCGGGCTCCCTGCCCAGAGCAGCTGGGCTGCTGTATCCAGCCTTAGGAAAGGCACCTGTGTGAGCCTTCAGGGTATCTGGAGTGTACTTACTGCTCCAGAAAGGCCTCTGGGTAACTCATGGCCCTGATATAAACCCACATTGTCTCATCTTGTCTGCAATGGTTCTGTCTTCATTCAGAGCATTTCCCCATTTTCTTTCCCATGGTCACACATTGGGATAGTCCTTGACCCCCCCATGAAACAATTGTGCTGACATCCTCCCCACCTTCCTCATGAGCAGCCTCCCGCCCACCCCTGCCTTTAGACCACTGCAGTGGACACTGCCATCTCCTAGATTCTCTGATGCCATTTATCTGGCTTATACTAAATCCCTTTCCCCCTTGCTTGCTGTCCCACACTAGCCCAGCATCTCCCTGCTGCCCAAAAATGCCTTATCCTATTACTGTAATTAACTGGTACCACGCTAGAAAGCTGCGCCAGGATCAGAACTCTCAGGTGAAGAAGATTTGCCAAGGGTTACAGTGCATGAGAATTGGAGTGGATAGAACTTGGCACTTGAAATCTCTTCCCTCCATATAGAACCTTGTTCTAGAAACTCATTAACTCTGAGCCGTGAAGCCATATTTCTCGAAGAAGCTGGGGTCCGGGAATGCATTTGGATTTTGCAATGCTGCTGTTTTCAATTGCCAGTCCCAGAGTGTTTCCTCCTCCTCTTCTCATTGTCAGAATGTGCTTCATTATAGAATTCTATGACTATCTGTTGTAGTGAATTGCAATGATATTTATTAGCCAACATTTGCTGTGCACCTACTATGTGCCCACTCCTGTGCTGAATGTTACACATGACGTCTCATCTGACTCTCACAAACAACTCTGAGAGAGTGCATTAGTTTGTTCTCATGTTGCTAATAAAGACATACTTGAGACTGGGTAATTATAAAGGAAGGAGGTTTAACTGACTTGCAGTTCCACGTAGCTGGGGAGGCCTCACAATCATGGCAGAAGGTAAAGGAGGAGCAAAGGCATGTCTTACATGGCAACAGGCAAAGAGAGCATGTGCAGGGGAACTCCCCTTTATAAATGATCAGATCTCATGAGACTTATTCACTATCATGAGAACAGCATGGGAAAGACCCACCCCCATGATTCAGTTACCTCCCACCTGGTCCCTCCCATGACACGTGGGAATTGTGGGAACTACAATTTAAGATAAGATTTGGGTGGAGAGACAGCCAAACCATATCAGAGGGGCAGTATAGTTATCCCTGTCTTATGGATGTGGACACCAAGCTCAAAGCATTAAGCATCCTGAGTGTTTCTAATACAAATTAATGTGTGAAAACCTCTGGCTTGAGCACTGTGGGAACCTAGAAGGGGAGAAGTGATGTCCAGCCTGGAGAATCAAAGAAAAAAGTAAGAACTGAACTGGGTCTTGGAGGATGGGCTGGAGGAAGACAGGGAGAAATAAGGAAGAAAAGCTTCCAGGTAGAGGGAACAGCATGAGATATGACACAGAGATGGAAAAAGACACAGAACTGTGAAGACTACAGTGCTTGACATAGAAGGAGCCCATAACATGCCAGTGGAGCTGAGTTCCACTGAACTGCTAGCTTGGCTGTAGCAGATGCATCTCACATGACCACATGCAATCTAGAAGCAGGCACTTGCACAGGAAGGGAGGGGCAAGGCGCCTTGCTATCTGGGCTTGCTGGCCACTTGTTTAAGTCTCTGAACAAAGTAGCTTTCATGGTTTCCATTTTACAGACAATGAAACACAGTCTCAGTGAGACAACTTGCTTACTTGGGTAGAAAGCCTAGAAAGTGGTAGAATCTGTATTCAGATCCAGCTCTGTCTGTCTCCACCAGGCCCTTGTCCACCCTCCAGGCCATGCGGAGGAAGGAAGTGCTGCCCTCCATTTTTGGGCTCCACTTGTTGTCTCGACCAACAAGTCTGGCACAGACTAGCCTTGATGGGTCACACTCATTTCCTTTAAGAAGCTACCACTTTTCACTTTCTTGGCATTTTTCTGCACAAGATGCAATGCCAAGCTTCTGGGTGCCCCTCGAGAGGCAGAAGGCTATGAAATGCCTTTGGGCAGGCGAGGAAGCACCCAGGTATGGGAGGCAGCTGAAATCAGCCGAGAAGGCTGTGTTGCTCCAAGCAAAGCCCCAGATGGGGCCTCCAATGAGATCACCCCCATCCTCCCTGGCTGCCAATTCAACATCTGCGCCTGACATATTGGCCTGCAAATATTTCAGACCCACACCCGCAAATCCAGATGAGTTTGTGTCATGAACTCTCTATATTCTGCTGGAAATTACTGAAGTCTGAAAAAGGAAATTAAGCATTCACTCAGGCACACATGAACCAGTGACCTGAAATTCTCTGTGCATGTCCAGGGTTGGGGTACTCACACTTAGGGACTCTGAATACCAGTTTCCATTCATCTCCTGGCCCTACTTGCCCTCATCAGAGGTCATATGTAAAGAGGCTGAGGTTTGCTTTCAAATTCGTGCCTCGTGGAGGGTTTATGAATGTGGAAGTTGCCTTTGCACAGTGGCCAGGCATTGTTTTGTTTTACATATTAGTAGTTAGATTGGAACTTTGATCTGGTTTTCAAGCACTGCATTTCCAACAATAGAGTAAACCCAGTGCAGTGCAGGCCTGGAGAGCTTTGCAGACACCAATTACTCAGCCCCTATAAGAATATCTGGACGTAGGAACCCAGCACCCGTGTTTATTTTTTCAAAATTCCCCAGTCGATTCTAATCCATGGTTAGTGTTGAGAACCTCTACTGTGGAATCTACCCTTCTAGACTGTTATAAAGCAGTCTAAACAAACAAACAAACAAATAAAAAAACAAGATGGAAGTGAGGAGGGGGCAGGTGTAGGGGTTAAAACAGGAATGGTGCATATTAAAATAGAAACACTGGTGAGGTGAGCATCCACTTTACCTTGAAAAGTTCCCAGTCGACTCTCAACTATCACGAACTGATGAGCAACTCTGGACAAGGCATTCAACCTCACAAAGCCTGTTTCATCATCTGTAAAAGGGAGTAATGATATTTGATTGGGCTGGAAAAAAGCTGAAATAAGAATATGTTGGTAGAATGCCTTTCAAAGTGCCTGGCACAGAGTGGCCATTTAGTAAATGGTACTTATTATGATTAGGTTTCAACACACACACACACACACACACACACACACACACACACACACACACACGGTGGGGGGTGGAGAGAGAGAGGAAGAGAGAGAGAAGACTGGAATGATGTATATCAAAATATTAACACTGGTGAGGGGGATTGCAGATGCATTTTTTTCTCTTCTTCACTTACTATGTGTTTGACAATGACTTTTGTCCTTCTAATAAAGGTAATATGAATTATTCTTTATGGAAATTATAATAATAAATTATGAAATGCAAAATCAGAGTGCAAAATAGTATTTATAATATAAATGCAATTTTTAACAGAAAAAAAGGTCAGCAAAGTACCTGGAAGGAAGCCTCACGCAGCGTTGAGGCCGGGGTCTGCACGCCGCCCTTCCTGTCCTTCCTTTCTTCCTTTCTTCCTTTTGTGTTCTCCAATTCATTCTGTAATGAGAAGCTACTTGTGTTGGGTTCTGCCTCCCCCAACCCTCTGAAGGTCCATCCAGGCTGGCACTGCATCCCTGAGGCTCGTGATACAAAATCTTTTCCTGATGCAAAGCTTTCCACGGTTTGCCAAGCCTGGATTAGAGCATCCATCACAGACCAGTCCAGAGTACCTGGAAGCAGGCACAGACCATGAAGCCACTATATGCTGTCCTGGCAGCTCCAGCAGGGTCCCCAGGCAGTGTCTCACTCTGTGGTTCCCTCCAAGGCCCTTACAGTAGCTTCAGAGGCAACACTTTGCTCACTGTCAGCGTGGGCAATGACAGCAGTCCTCAGACAAAAAGACGCACAACCAGTAGGCCAGGGGTCCTTTAGCAGCAGTGGGAAGGCTGCCGCCACCATGGTGGGCCTGGGCCTGTCCCCAGCTCAGTGGCTCCCCAAGCACACACAGATGCATGGACTCCCTGAGTGGCTGCGGGTGGGGTCTTTGGTGATGCAGATTTTAAAACAGTGGAGAAGCTCAGAGGTGCTCAGAATTCCTTCTTCAATACTCATGACTCATTCTTTTCATCCCCAAACATTTTGTATGTTCCCGGCACTTCTATAGAAGAAACTATGTGCCACAGCTCCTAGCATGTGCCAAGCACCATGTAGCCAGTGGGAAGGCAGATAAATCAGGCACAGTCCTTGCTCCTAAGGCGCTCACAGAGGGAGGGACATGTCAACCTGCAACGACAATACAGAGGGAGAAGTGCCTTGATGGGGAAGCTGGGTGCTGAGCACAGGAGGGACGCATCATGGGGCTGGGCCGGCGGAGATGGTCAGGGAAGACTCTGATGCCCGAGCCAGTTCTTGTAGGATAAGTAAAAATTACCAGAAGAAGGTGAGGAGAAGGTTTCAGCAGAGGGAACCCCAAGGGTGACTGCTCAGAGTCACAAGGCATCTTCAGGGAATCTGCAGGGAGGCCAGCAGGGTGGAAGGGAAGAGAAGAGAAAAGGTGGGATGTGCAGGGTTGGGAATATTCCCAGTACTTTTCCCCAGAATTCCCCAGATCTGGTCATTTCTATACTTCCTTGGTGGCTTTTGCCACATCTGTTTTCCACTTGTATTATTATTTAAAAAATATTTTGAAATGAGTCATTTTTCAGTTAAATGCTCCACTTAAATTTACCTTCAAAGGAAATTAGGCACTGTTACCATAAATAGAAAATCAATAGCCCTTTCTTGCTATAAATGGAAGCTAATTATAAAGATAAGTAGAGTTCCAAACTACTCAATTCTACCCAGATTAGGTTGGGCTGAGTCTGAATCCTGCATTCTTTGTTCACAAGAGAGGTTAGCAAGGGTTAGAGGATGTTAAAGAAAAATGGAGATTTTCTTTGGGATAAATAGAAGGTTTAAAGGAGAATTAGGAAGGGAATAAGTTTCTTACCGTATGTTTCAATGCTCCTTAAGGCCCAAGCACCGGGTGGCACCTAGAACATTCTCTCCGGCCACTAGACATGTGTGTCCCATGTTCTGAATAACAGTCCCAGAGAAAGGGCCTCCACGGGAGGATGGTCACATTTCCAAAGATAGAGAAGCCCGAGAAGGAGCAAGGAGAAGCCGAAATCCATCCCCATAAACACACTCTGAACTTTCCATGCACTATAAGCAATGTCTTCAGGCGCTAACTTGTGAAAGCCGTGAGTGGAAGAACCTAGAAGCTGTCTCCGCCTCTTCCATGGAGCCATGAGAGGGGCTGGAATCCCGCGAGCTCTCTATAAACAGTTCCTGCTGGCAGCGCTCGCCACTCCCTAATTGACTGTGCTGAAAATTATTCCTGATGCCCCCAAAGTGAGCTTTTATCTTATCACAGCTTGGTAAATATTATGATAAGTTGTGGTTTTTATTACCACAGAAGTATACATGTTAACTTTTTCGTTTATGAGAGGGGTGGCCAGAAAAATCTCTGTGGCGAGCACTTGAAAGCAATTACATCCTTGTTATTTGGAGATTTGGCCAGATGTCAAGGGAGTTTATAGCCAAACCACTACTTTGGTGGTGCTTTGTCCCCCAAAGTAATCCAAAAATTAATGTACCAGAAGGAAATAATATGTTTGTATAGCACATTGTGGGAGCTGAGGCTTGCTCTTAGAGGGAATACCATGGACATTCTTTTACCAATAAGGAGAAAAGGTGCATTTTGGGAGTGTGTTTTGACTTGGGTTAATATGTCTTTCTTTGGCCCATAATACTCCTAAAACAGTAGAAAGCTCAGAAAAAAATGAAAAAATACTATATTATGTGTGCTTGTGTGTGTGTACAGATAGATAGATATCCATCCCCCAAATTAAATAACTGGCTGGCACCAACAAGAATAAAATGCTCCAATAAAACTCAATTTGAGAAAACAAAGTAGGAATTTCTCTTCCCCAATTCCCCTGCAACAGCAGCCTTGTGGTATGTAGCCGTGTGAAACCTCTGAAGACAGGAAAGTCTTTGGCCTCATCAAGTCCACTTTGATGCTGCTGCTGGACTAATCCCAGCAGAGAAAATCTGGATATTTCTGGAAATAACCCATGTGACAACCATCTCCAGAACGTATGAAACCTGTAGGAACTTTAGTACCTTGGAGAGGTTCTTCTTTACACCCAAAGACGGCTTCTTAACAAGGTCCAAAAGCTGATGAGATTTTAGC
Source organism: Cacajao melanocephalus (assembly GCA_963573385.1). NCBI lineage: Eukaryota > Metazoa > Chordata > Mammalia > Primates > Pitheciidae > Cacajao > Cacajao melanocephalus. The sequence continues at coordinate 19,960 of CAUYLG010018645.1, forward strand.
TAAACTCAAGTAGCTTGGTTTGCCTTTCTCACATAAGTAACTTGTGAGAAAATCTGGCAACTTGTCCACAACCTGTCAGACACATTTGCTATGTTGTGATCAAGGACCTCTTTGCATTTTTAAGTTTGATAACTTAGTTAAAAACAAGAACAGTGAATAAGTCCACAAAGTTGTGTGCACAAGATGTTTGTTTCTTTGTTTTTAATTAATAAAGACAGATTGGAAACAACCAAAATCTAAGAGATGGATGAAATATTCTATTGTTAAGAAGATAGGTCGTTATGCATTAAAATGGAAAGGTATTCACCAAGTGGAAAGATAGTATTTCACAGAATAGTCTGACTCTCTCTTCCTCCCTTCTAACCACATATATATATATATATAATATTCTTCTAACCTAATATATATATTCTGACCATATATATATATAATTCTAACCATACAATATATATATATAATAACCTTCTAACCAAATATATATATAATATGCTCCATGAACATTAAAATATGTATAGTTTTGTATATTCCCATACGCACAAAAGTTCTGGAAGAGTGATATGATATGAGCCAATCTTAGGGGGCATTTGGATCATGGAGGGATTTTTCACTTTCTTCATATTGCTTGATTTTTTTTTTTTTTTACAAAGTGCTACACATTTTCAAAAACATTTTAGTTGATTTTTTTTTTTAAAGAACAAAATGATGGGCACTTGATGAGGGATGAAAAAATGAGAACAAATGGAAAAGAACATCTTTATGTGCTATCTTCCATTCCATCAACTGAGGACCCATTAAGGAGATGGAAAGAAATGAAACCCAGAAGATCATATCAGACCAAAGACTCTTCTGCTCTAGACTTAGGTGTCACTTTCAGACCAAATGCTGCTTTGCTTAACACAAAACCTTGGTCCTTGGTTACTCAGCCAACTGATGAATCTACAGAGAAACTCAGACTTAATTCTACTAATGTGTAGTCGATAGTGGTGGCAACAGAGAGACCGCCAACTCAGTCTCTGGCTTGATGGAGTCTACCATCAAGTTAATTGATCCAGCAAGCCCAAGATCACCTAAAATCCCCCTTCTTGGAGCATCTATTAGCCTCTGGAATGCCCTGGACATGTCATTTTCATAACAACTGTCATTTATTAAGCACAGCTATGTCCCAAAGACTGTGCTAAGATTTATGCATTAACTTTTATCTTCACAAAATGTATGGAGATGGAGATTATTATTTCCATTTTACAGATGAAGAAACTGAGGCCCAGGGTGCTTAAGTAACTTGGCTAAAGTTATAGGCTCACAAGTGACAAAGCCTATACCTCAATCTCTGCCTGCATGCCTTTATTTTCTAATTTTCAGGCTATTTGATGCAGGGCTTCAAGTCCTATCTACCTAGTGACTGTGGAAAGCTAATATCTCTCTGAAAATCTCCAATGTAACCAAAAACTTACTGATTCACCTGCAATATCAATAAATTTTTCCCCTCGGTTTGTACAAATTACTGTAGCAATCAAGATGCATGCATCCCATTGTTCTTTGACATTTAGATATTACAAGCCTTGGATAGTTTTTTAACTAAGGCAGCAAAATCTTTTCACAAATGAGTTCACTTCAGGGAGAAAAATCTGTTGGCAAAGAAGAAACTATAACTTGTCAAAGGCATGCATACTATATTTTTGCTAAATTCATGTTTTTCTTGTCAACCAATAGACGAGCATAAAGACTTTTGTAATATTCATTTTTTTGTGATTCACTAGCGATATCATTATGATATAATATTCTCTTGGCAATAAGGAATAATTTACAGATCCTGGGGATGAGCCATTTAATGATGGTGCTTATAGGATGTTGACTCATGCACATCTTTTTCTGAGTTCAATTCTTACAACCTTTTAATAAAGTCAAATCAAAGTACCATGCAGTAAGTGCTTTGGTGCTCTCTCAAACATCCACTGCTCCCTTCTCCACTGTGCTGCAGTCAATGCTTCAGGAGTTGACTCTAGCTCCAGGGATGGGCTCTGAGCAGTTCCAGCCAACCACCAGGGGAACCCTTCCCCTTCTGGTTTAGAAATTAGGAACTCAGGTATAACCCAATCAGAACATGGCATTCCCCTGGCCACCTGAATTGGTTCTGGAATAAACATGTGACTTCATCTGAGCCAATAAGATATTTAAGGAAGTCCATGGGGGCTTCTTGGAAACGTTTCCTTGCTCTTACAGGAGACCCACAGAAAAAGCCAGGCTCTTGGTCTCTGGACGTTGTCCTGCCTAGGATGCAAGGCTTGGAATAACTGTAGCCACTTCAATAACACCCAGAGAATGATACTAGGATGCAGAAGAGGACTGAGGCAAGAGAGTATTAGAAAAAAGGAGCTGAAACTGCTAGACAAAACCAAGCTGGAGCCAGCTCTGCCTTTGGGCGTGGTTACCCATGCCAACACAGTCCCTTATTATGTCAGTCATTTTGCATTTCTGTCACTGTAGCTGAAGCATCCTAACCAATAGTGGCCACAACCATTTCCTCGACCTAATTCCCACTTTACTGTTATACTGTCACAAAAGTCTTCAATAAGTACCTCCTATTCAGAAATAGGACCATCAGCAAGCCATTCAATTCCATGAACTAGGAAACTAAGACCCAAATCAGAAAAGGCAGATGACTTAAACCTACCCGGAAATGTGACCTTACTTGGGTTTCAGCTTTCTTGCTTTCTCCATAAGGCTAAGTCACAGCCACCAAATATATCCAAAGAGGGTTTCTAAAGCATTGGTAGCCCATGCAGAAGAGTACAGGCATTGATTTCTTGTTCAGCCTAAACTGAGGCCAAAATCATGCGACTTCCTACGCTGGGCCTATTGATGGAGAATTCTAACCCCAAAACCTTATTTCAGATGGCAAGCATGAGGCACTTTTGTTCTTGAAGGTCTTGATAAAACATCCAATTTTAAAGGCATCTTCCTTTCTTTATTTAGTAATTTATGTGTACTCAGGCCAGATCCATGTCCCAGGTCTTCTACAGCTCGATGTAGCCATGAACTAAATTTTTACCAATGGGATGTGAGGAGAAATAATAATGTGTAATTTTCAATCTTGTCTTTAAAAGGAAGTACTAGAATCTTAATGATTATTCATTCTGGATGACACATATATGTAGACCAATTTTTTCTACTTTGTATATGTTTGGAATTTTTCAAAAAAAATTTTTTTTAAGAAAGTTGTTTATCTTCTATTTCTTTCCCCTTTCTGCTGGCTGGAATGGGGACGTGGAGCTGAGATATCTTTGACCATACGGTGTAGGGAGGGACAATAGAGGATAGTGAAACAATCAGAAAGAAGAAACCTGATCCTGGGAGCACATTGAAGGCAAAGCTACCTCTCTGGAGCACTGATTGGTCTGGAATTCTGCAGCAGAGACACAAAAATTTCTATTGTTTAAAGACATGGTTATTTAAGTCTTTATTAAAGCTAAAAGACGAATATCAGAACTAATCATCAAATTTCTCCAGGCCTCACAAATCTAGGAGTACCAAAAGAATTTCATTGTGAATAATGCCCAAATGATGTTTGCTTCCACTTGCTACTGTAGGACTGGCCAACAATATCTTCAAGATTTCCCAGAAGCATCACAAGTGTGTACAAACAAGATAGGCCAGCTTGCCTGTCAGTGACCACATGCTGTCTCTCTATCTGCTATTTCTTTCTAACCCTCCTGCTCCCAACTCCTTCCACTGGGTACTGCTACCACCTCCCTACAGGCATTCTAGCTCAGTTAAGGCAGAGACCAGAGTTACCGAGTTCTGTTCAAGATAGGAGAGAAAGCTCCTATCCCTCTTTCATGTTAAATTCTTCTAGGGGTCCCCAAAGCAGGGCTGCTTGAGCCCTAATTCATGCTAGAATGTTTCTCTGGCATGAATTAGGGCTCAGTAATTACTTCTATCCCTGCTCTTCTCCTGGGTTCTAAGGCATGTATTCGATGGGGCACAGAAGACAAAACTAGTTGAGCAATAGCTCCATGCTTTATTTTGCATCTTTTTTCTGATGACCTAGTCTTTGCCTCTGGGTCCAACTTGTCTATCTCATTCCTTCTTCCCTGTGATGCATTCTCTCCCAGGAAGCCACTCATTTTTTTGCAAAGAAGTCTTTGGGACAGTCCAGCCTACCAACTGGCCAGGAGTTCCAAAAACTGTTACAGAAGCAATGAGAAACACTAAAAATAGGGTATCTTCATAGTAGAAGGAAGAATGAGCTGACAACAAGGAGGATTTGTGTGTTTGAAAAGGATGTTCCCTTGAATATCAGTCCTAGGTAATATTCAAGAAAGAAAGGGGCCAGATATGGTGGCTCACTCCTGTAATCCCAGCACTTTGGGAGGCCAAGGTGGGAAGATTGCTTTAGCACAGGAGGCTGAGACCAGCCTGGGCAACATAGTGAGACTTTGCCTCTATAAAATAAAAAAAGAATTAGCTGGGCATGGTAACATGTGCCTACAGCTAATAGGAGGCTCAGGTGGGAGGATCACTTGAGGCTGGGAGGTTGAGGCTGCGGTGAGCTGTGATCATGCCACTGCACTGCAGCCCGGGTGATAGGGCAAGATCCTGTCTCAAAAACAAACAAACCAAACAAACAAAAACAAAAAACAAGAAAAAAAGTTCTGTGGTCAAATTAGTGTGGAAAACACAAATAACTACAGTTGTTCTCCTCTCATGCCTACTGGCCCTTCACAGTGCAAATTAACCCAATACAATCTCTGAGAAGCCCTGCAATAGCCTGTTTATTTTTATTTGAGCCATTATTTCTCAGGAACATTTGAGCACAGAGTCTCCTCTTAGGCTCCTGCAGTACCTATTAACATTTTGGGAAGCACCCTTGAGAAAAATGGCAGTTGTGAATTGGAGCAATCGCCTTTTCAACTCTCTGCATTGTGATTTTGGGGATGAGAAAACAGTGTGTATATGCATGTGTTAAGCTGTCACTTGGGGTGTCAGTAGCTGGTTTCAGTAGCAGCATTAATGTGGCAGCTCTGAGTGGCATAATCCTCCAAGTGGAGGAGGATGGGAACAGGTCCCCAGGGCTGGGAAACACACTGAAATATTTCCCCCATTGCATGCCAGGGTTTCAGTACCAAGAAAGTTGCCAGGGTAAGCTTTGGCACAAACAGCCCATCAGACAGAATTGCTCCTTTTTGGAACTGAGGAATTCACACCCACTCTGAGGCTGGCGTGGGCACATGCCTCTCCCAGCTGGTCCCTTTGGAGGAATCACAGCTTCCAGAATGTTTGAGCTGCCTGAGAGATACAAGAATCTCAGTGATGCGGCGAAGCTGTTCTTGAAACAACACAAATCCACGTCAAAAGCATTTTCAGAGAGAAAATGAAGCACCTGAACCTCCAAGCTTTCATTAAAGAGGCTGTGGAAACCAGAAACTGCAGGAGGATCCCACAGGAAGAATTTCCCCAATCTACATGCCTATATTTGGCCACTAAATGTGAACATTCTGTTAAACAATAGAGGCACCAGGGTTTTCTGGTCAGAAAGAATGATGCAAAGAGCAAGGCAAAGGCTGGCAAAAGCAAATGTTTTGTCCCCTGGGTGTCATAGATCTCCCGAGACATGTGATTCTAAAGAAAGCTTAATTAAATTTAATGAACAAACCTCTCTCCGTGCTAGGAGGCATTTTAATGTGGTATTTCGGTTCTGGGTGGACAAAAATCTGTCTTCCTTGCCTCACTGCTCTCTCCTTTAAATGAAACAAACTTCCTGATTAGCCTCATAACTCTCATGACTGCCCTGGGTCCTCCTGTCTGATTATCCTCTCTACAGGACACCTGACAGGGGGCGTCTTACCGAATCTGCAGGATGCTGGCCCACATAAGTCATAAGAGAGTGTCCCCTGTGACGAGAGTGGCATCTTGACCCCCAAGGTACCTCCAGTATCCAGCACAAAGTCTGGTGCAAATCACTTTTTTTCTTTCTTTTTTGGAGACAGAGACGCACTTTGTTACCCAGGTTGGAGTGCAATGGTGTGATCTCCACTCACTGCAACCTCTGCCTCCCAGGTTCAAGCAATTCTCATGCCTCAGCCTCCCAAGTAGCTGGGATTACAGGCACGCACCACCATGCCCAGCTAATTTTTTTTTGTATTTTAGTAGAGACAGGGTTTCACGATGTTGCCCAGGCTGGTCTCAAATCTGTGAGCTCAAGCAATCCACCCCCTTTGGCCTCCCGAAGTGTTAGGATTACAGGCGTGAGCCACCACTCCAGGCTGCAAAGAATATTTGATGAATAAATGAAAGGAAGAAATCAATCAAGAAGGAGCAGGAAGAAGGGGGAAAGAAAGAAAGAAAGAAAGAAAGAAAGAAAGAAAGAAAGAAAGAAAGAAAGAAAGAAAGAAGAAAGAGAGAGAGAGAAAGAAAGAAAGAAAGAAAAGAAAGAAGAAAGAAAGAAAGAAAGAAAGAAAAAAAGAAGAAAGAAAGAAGAAAGAAAGAAAGAAAGAAAGAAAGAAAGAAAGAAAGAAAGAAAGAAAGAAAAAATACATTGAACTAAGAAGAGCTGTAGTGAGAGGAAGCATCCCAGGCATAGCCCAGTCAGACTGCAGGAAGGTGAGGCTGTTTATTTCTCAGACAGTACTAACAGAACCACAGTACTCCTACTTTGATCAAGTAATACTTTTTCCCACCCCCTATTACTCTCTCTCCATCTCCCCTGCCATCCCTGTGATTCAAAGAAACGGACCTCACTCCCAGGTGGGTCTGATTGGCTGAGGCTAACTCCACCTTCTTGCCAGTGATTGGTTCAGGAACGGTTGTATGATCCAATTGGGTCAATAGAATGCAAAGTTGGGTTGCTAGGGGTTTCCAGGAGTGATCTTGCTCTGAGAGAGACCCCAGAAGTGACTCTTCCTTTTTTTGAAGCCCAGAAAGATTGCTACCATGCTGCTACCAGACTGAGCGTGAGGTCGACATATGGAGGAGAGTGGATTCAAGAGAATCACAGGAGGTAGATGCCACTGGATGAAATCCTCCCCCAAGTCCATCTGACTCCTTGACTTCCAGTTACAGTTCAAGGTTTCTGGATTGGTATTCTTAAAAAGAAAGATCTTCAAAGAGTTACACCTAGCTCTGCTTCTGACCGTGTGACTTTGGGCAAGACAGCGTCTCAGAACCTCAATCTGCTCACAGCTAAAATGAAGGTTGAAAAAGATTTCTATCTTAAATATTTCTCACAGAATTTTTGCGAAGATAAAATGTAAAGTAATGCAAGGGGTTGCAAATCTCAATAAAGATATTATTATCTTCATTTGATCTGATTTTCATTTTTTTCTATCTCCCTAGTCTGCCCACTGGACAATGCTAATACTTGATAACTTAAGTCTATATTTAACTTCATCATATAGTACTTACTCCAATTCAACCTGTATAGCTATTATTTACACCTGCCTACTTCCAAAATAGATTTGGGGTAGCTTGTAATAAAAGCCCCAATAGAATAGAAAAATTAAAAAAAAAGAATGCAAGGAAAAGAATCAAGTAAGGAACATGAGGAATCATTGTCTCAGAAAATCCAAATGAAGAGCTCCTTCAACTGAGCTCAAAAACTTAGTTCTGAGCTTCCTGTCAACCAAAGCAAAAAGGGGAACTTATTTTAAACGCTAATATCATGCTAAGCATTGTGTCAGGCTCTCTGTAAGTTACAAAAATAAATAAGACATGACTCCTGCTCTCAAAGAGTTTGAAAAATAGTAAGAAAAAAAATCCACCAGTGGAAATAGTAATACAGGCATATTAGATGCACTACAAGTATTGTTAATTACCATCTAGAGAAAATCCATGGGGGTAATGAGAGGAGAGAGATTAATTCTAGCTTTGCAAAGGTTTGTGGGAAGAAATAGTATTTGAAATGGGCCTTAGGTAGGGTGGGAATCTAATTGGGATTATGGAGGGGCATTCTGGCATGAGCAAGCATGTGTGCACACACACATTCATTTGTGCACATTTGGGAGAACAGGAGATAAGATTGGTGAAAAGGTTTGAAGTGAGTTATGACAACCCCTGAATGTCATGCTCAGGAATTTGAACTTTATTTTGTAGGAAATGAGAAGTCACTGAGAGCGTTTCAGTAGAAAAGTGACATGATCGTAGTTGTTCACCAAATAATATATTTTTGGTGGTGTTTCCCCCCCAGAGATCAAAACTGAAAGTGCGGTTCTGCTGTGAGCTAATATATTTCCATCAGAAACGTATCCTTCTCCTGTGCCATTCTGTGTTCACTTGACAATTTTTCATTACATTGATTCTAAGTCAGTTATTCCCAGAGAAAAGAGAGAAATTCATCATCTTTCCCTTTATGATTTCCTCCTCTGTCATCAAACACATCAGCAGGCATGAGTTTTATCATAATTTAATTCCCGCCTTCCACCCACCTTAATTACATGCATTTCTACTTGATAATAATTCACTGGAGTATTCAAGAAGATCAGGAAGTTAAACTTCTCTTGGCTTGGCAACTCTCTTGGGAGAGTTCCTATAGCAATGCACAGGACAGGAAACTCATGAGCAAGAGATAGGTTTTGTGGCCTCAAAGCCTCGGCATTTCTCCACTTGGGGGAACCATGGAATTCAGCATTGGAGGAGGCTTTAGGAATCAGTGCTTGGGATATAGTAACCGGAAGAAGCACTGATGATGGGTTTTTGCCCGCAACCAGCACCAAGAAATGTGCTTTCCCTTGCCCAAGATAATAACCTTGGTATCAGTCATTGCCAATAAAGAACAAGTGAGTTGAAATTTGTTGGTCACGCAGGATCAGAATCCTATTGACCTAGTAAAACTCAAGTTTGCTCATTTTTCCCACGAATACTTAATGGAATGCATTACAGGAATAGCCATCTGATCTAGAGTTAGAGAAATGTCTCTAAAGGTCTTTCCTGATTTCTCCCAGCTGAGTTAGATGCCCACCCCACTTCCTTTGTGCTCTCATATGATGTTTTGTGCATCTCCCTATTGTTATGTGACCCACACACTGTTATCTAACATTTGGGTGCTTTGATGTACACCATAAATTTTGCATATATTACTTCATTGTCTCCCTAATGACCCTGTGAGATAGACATTGTCATTATCCCTGTTTTAATGATGAGGAAAATGAAGCAAGGTATGGTTAAGTGACTTTTCCAAAGTCATGCAGCCAATAAGTGCTGGAAGTAGAGTTTGATATCACATGGTCTGACGCCAAGCCTTGCTCTGAAGTTCTTTGCTGCAGTGTTATCATTATTTGTTTCTGTGTCTATGACGCTCTACTTTCTCCTGACTCTGCTACCAACACAGGGGCAGGAGAGGAGATTCCCTCCTGTGCATTGGTTTTCACCCCTTCTCATATCCCCATTGCCCAGCATAGCACACAGCAAATGGCAGGAGCTCAACCAATGAAAGGAAGCTACATGGATGAAAACGTGAGAAAGTCAAGTGGTAAGTCTTCCTCCAGGGACTCACTGGTTTGTACGGATTCTGTATTTTAATTCTGGTCGAAGACCTGTCACATCTTTAGGGAGGAAGCAGAGGGGTCCCTAGACTGCATCCCTCCTAACTGGGAAATTCCCCCACAGACATCTTCCCTACAGGTCAGATGATCCAGATGTGACACATTTTCTAGAGTATAATGCAAATAAAAGTTTAAAAAGAAACAGTTTTGAAAAATACTTTTCTTTAAGCTTCCCCCTAATACATGTTATCCCCAGCCAGATTTGACACATGCAGTTTCATTTGTTAAATAAAAAGGACCCATTTCTGAAATCACGTGTCCAAGTCTTGGCACGAGTGAGGATGCCTCCTTGTCTCCAGCCATGTCCTATGCTGGCCTCCCCATGGTACAGCAGGGGCCCAGTCCTGGGATCTGGCCTTCGGCAGGACCCTCACTCCCATGGGTAAATCCAAAAAAATTCTGGCCAAAATTTCCTTCCTATTTTGTCTGGAGTTTCTTTCCAAGTGGTACCCTAAACTGGGGGCCAGGGATCAGACGTAATCCCGATGCATGTATCAGGCTGAGACTCCAAGGAGACATCTGACCTCAGAGGACAAATGGCTTCTTCCATGTGAGATACAGGAAATGCAACTGTTGAAGAATGACCTGTTTTCCAAAGAAGTCCATGGTGAATGACATTGAGAGTCTCAGAAGTTCAGTCAAAACCAAGAGAGCTGGACAGTGTTTTGACCCCCACCACATGTCCCCAAGATGCCAGGGGCTTTCCTGGCAGAGGGCAGTGCCCTTCAGTGTACTGCTTCATTGTTTCTGTGTGATGGCAGAAAACCCAACGTGGTAGTTTCAATGATGACAGCAGAATGCCTCCCAGGAAGAGGGAGGCAGATAGGCTTTGAGGATGCAGTCCCCTGGGCACAGCAGGAGTATGTGGAAAGGAGGACAAAGAGAGGACCAAGTGTTCAATCCGGCAACAAACAGGAAGCTGGGAGCTGGGAGGAGATGGAATAAAGAAAAGGAGGCTGTCATCAACACAGCAATGGAAGTGCGCTTTCTCCAAGAACTTTCCAGTAGTGAGAACACATGAAGTACTTTATTTTTCTTTTCTTTTCTTCTTCTTCCTTTTTTTTTTTTTTTTTTGGAGACAGGTCTCACAATCGTAGCTCACTGCAACCTTGACCTCATGGGCTCAATGGATCCTTCCACCAGACTCTCCCTAGTAGCTTGGACCACAGGTGTGTGCCACCCTACTGGGTGAATTTTTGTATTTTTTTGTAGAAATGGGGTTTTGCCATATTGCCTGCACTGGTCTCAAACTCTTGGGCTCAGCCTCCAAAATGCTGGAATTACAGGCATGAGCCACCATGCTCAGCCAAGAAATGCTTTTAAGAATAATGTCTAACATTTCCTTTTAAGTTTTTTGCTGAGATGTGAGGTCATTGCCTCAAACCTTTGGGAAGCACTTGCTGCCTCCAGAGCCTTGAGTCAGGAGGATCCTGGGGAAGAGAGACATTGGGGTTGTGCCCAACAGAGTGATACAGCACAGAAAAAGGGTGGTAGACATGGAAGGCAAACAGGAGAAGAGCTGTAGGATTCAGCAAAAACTGGCCTTCAGATTGGAGATGTCTGTGGGAAACCCGAGTCACTCCAAGAATCACTGGGAGATATTGAGAAGAACACTGTGTTTCCCTCCATACGCTGGTGAGGACTCTCGATGAAAACATCTCGGGCTGGGCACGGTGGCTCATGCCTGTAATCCCAGCACTTTGGGAGGCAGAGGCAGGTGGATCACGAGGTCAAGAGTTCGAGACCAGCCTGACCAACATGCTGAAAGCTTGTCTCTTAATACAAAAATTAGCTGGGCATGGTGGCACACGCCTGTAATCCCAGCTACTCAGGAGGCTGTAATCCCAGCTACTCAGGAGGCTGAGGCAAGAGAATTGCCTGAACCTCGGAGATGGAGGTTGCAGTGAGCCAAGATCCTGCCACTGCACTCCAGCTTGGGCGACAGAGTGAGATTTCATTTCAAAAAAAAAAACAAAACACCTCAAAGGCCAGTCACAGCGGGCTGGATGACTTGGGAATATCCATGTAGCTACATTTGAATTTAGCATACATGACATAATCCTTAAAAATGCTATGGTCACTGTTTTTCCTTTTAAATATAATATTGGTAATTTTTCTGAGAATAGAATAATTTTAAGCCTCCTTTAGAATTCCAAAATGCCCAAGGGAGGGTGGATAAGAAGTACATTTGTATCTTTTTTTCTCCTAGAAGAAGTTTTTTTTTAAAGGAGAAATTCTTAACTTGGGAGAATCTTGGTTGGCTTCTGATTATCTGGAACAGGGAGTCACTATTAGTTATGACACATTTAGTGATTTACAGGTCAGCTTAAATCAAATCTGATTCATTTCATGTCTTTACTTGTGTGTGTGGTAGGGGGAACAAATGGTATAAAACACAGAGAGAAACAGAACAGTCAAGGTTCCTGCCCAGGAGAAATACTGGCACCACATAAAGGGGCCTTCCCATGCTTGGCCCCCTCTGCCATGTGGGCTGTGCTTAGCTTGGGATGCTTGTGTCAATACTTGAATATCTTCCTCTGCAGCTAATGCTGTCTACGTGTTTGAGTGAAGAGATGCATTAATGAAGAGAAGCAGGAAAATAAGGGGTTTGGAGAAGAAACCAAGTTATCTTTTAGGGTTCAGATGCTCATGATACTTTAAGAGTGAAATGAAAAACGATAGATTTTCAGGGACTGGATTTTCTCTTCCCTCTAGGACCCCTGAGACACACACACATACACACACACATGCACACACACACATACACACACACGCAGGATCATCCACTGGCCAACTCCTACTTGGCTATTTGAAGTCATTTGCTGACCGCTGGAATTCTGAACTAGCTGAGGCTGAGACAGATAGAAGACATGATAAGCATTTCAAAAAACATCTCGCAATGTGATCATCAATGTGTAACATGAGCTGGGGGGTTAGTTAAATAAAATGTGAAAGTCGTATTAATGACCCTTCTGGCTGTCCAACATAGCATTTCATTTTCCTTTCCAAGGAGGATAACAGTTGGGCTGGCAAATAAATTATAGATGAAACCCCCATCATATGTTTATAAATACACTAACATTAGCATTTTACTTCCTCATAAATCTGCAGCAAATACTCAGGCACAAGATAGAAAGCCCTGTAAAACAATGATATATTCTCTGCTCGCGGGCATTGACTAGTGGCCCATTCACTCCCGGTGCTGTTCTTCAACCACACTCCCTCCGCTCATGCCCCCTCATTTAAAATCCATTTTAATTTAAAGATGCGCAAGGCAGTGCTCGTGGTACATTTACTCATCCTAGTTATACATCATGGAGCAAGGAAAAGAAAATTGTTTCATCTAGAGATACGGTTCAATGTGGTCACCACTGAACAGTGGAGTAATTACCATATCAGGCCCACTCAAAATGCACTCAGGGTGTTCTGTGACCTATCATTTGCTAATCTGCATAGTGAAGTATAGCTTCATAACTATAAATTGCTGACTTAATTAAAACCAGGACCTTTCTGTCATTTAATTACAGGGAGAAAGGTTATTGCTTAAATGCAATTTTCCAAATGTGATTTCTTAACAGTTATTAACTGCTTCACCATCATTTATTGTTTCAGATTTTTCAATTTGAAAATACTCCCTGTGACAGAAGTAATGACTTCATGAAAAACTCAATCTAGAGGGAGGCCAGCCAGCCCATTTGTTTCTCATAAGTGGAGCCGACAGGAAGCTGGAAAATGTCACCGAAGGATCCTGGGATGGCTCTCACTTTCGGGGAGCAATTAAAACCCAGAAGCTTATATCAAAGATGGGAAGAGGTTGTGTGCAGACATTTTAAAGGTGGTCTGTCCTTCCTATCTTAGCCGGCAGGTGTGTTTGCCTGGTAAAATATGAGGGTGGCAGTGGTGGAGGTGGTGGCAGGGAGGAGGAACTGAATTGTGCTAAGGCTAGCAGATAGCAGAGGGACCTGAAAGGGAACCAAGGACTTCACTTTGGCGCTGTCAGCTCCTAGGCACCCATTTGAATATGTAGGTCCTCTTCGGATTATTTCTGCATCTAGAATTTCTTCTCCCACAGAAGGTAGAACCGCTACAAGTTTGGACATGGCAGATAGCCACACAGGGAAGAGAATAGTCCACCTTTTCTTCCATCCTCTGTCTTGCTTTAATCCTTGGATGGCTGTGTCTTCTCTTTTACTCCATGTTTTAATAGGTAGCCCAGAGGCTATGCAGGTAAACTAGAGTAACCAGTGTGTGGGTCAATCTAGATAGCCAAGAAAATTTAGCATCCACCAAAGCACTTCTTTAATAACAGGGGATTTAGTTGTTGTCTTAACTCTCGTGCGCGCAAAATGGAGACTCGTGCAACTGGTAAACTTAATGCTTCAATTCACGTTGTAGCTCAATCTGCAGCAGAGAAGCTGGGACTTTCACTGTGATGAACAATCTAGTCTTTTCCGAGACCCTGACAGCTTTGTGCTAGAAAATTTATAAAAACGGACAAATGTGCTTCCTGTCTACAGGGACCTAAATGTTGGCTCCAGGCAGGAGCTGCCTAGCTTACTGGTTAAGGAGAACACTCTTAGGCTCCATTTTCACTTTAGGATTTAAAATTACTCAGACGAAGAAGTGAAAATCCACCCAATTTCTCCCTATGTTAGCCACTTCTTTTGGCTTTATTCATTGTGGCAGATACACAAAAATGACTAATGGGGATTTCATAAAATCTTAGTCTGATTGTTAATAATCCCTTATGTTCTCCATCAGCGGCGTGCTTCAAAGTTTTCAAAGGATCTTCACGCACTTTACCAATTTCAGTTCAATTAAGCAAATATTTCAGTAACAAAAAGATTAGAAAGGCAGTGGTGCTTGCCTACATTCAATCGGGGAAGTCATCTGCACCTTCTACAAGGTAGAATTACTGAATTCTTTACTGAAAACATCTTCCTTGCTACCTTGTAGAATCCAATTCTGCAAGGTAGCAAGGAAGATGTTTTCAGTAAGGCTGCACTGTAGCCTCCCTCTGCCTTTTTTTTTTTTGCAAGAAAAACTTGATCAAATTAAGTTAACGTGAAGCTCAGCTCAGCGTAAACATTTAAAGACCTCAGGAAATCCAAAGACAGCAACCAAACTATACCGATGCTTCAAGTGAGCTAGAATCAGGAAGGCTGAGATACAGGGCTTAGTCCAACAGACCACATGGTCCCCTCAGTTCTACTTCTCGATGGCTTTCTGCTCTTACTTTTCTCTTTCTTGATCATTTCCCCTTCTTCCTCATTTCACACAAGGCAGCAGTCCTCACTTCTCAGTTTGACCATGCACCACTGTGATATTGTGAAATGTCTGTTTCACAGCAGATAGTGTCAGAATTGAATAGAATCAGAGAACAACCTCCTGGCCCGCTGGAGAATCTGCTGCAGAATAGGTTGCTGGTAGAGAGAAATCCCCACTCAGTTGTTGGTGACCACAGTGACATGCTCTGTGTTGAGTGGCTTTAGCTGTGTAGGAGCAGGGAAAAGACCTTGCGCTTTTCCTACATATCTCTTAGAATTACCAATGGCCAACATCCTTGTCTCAGTTCAAATTCCTGGAAGAGGTCATCTGGCTGTCTGAGTGCTTCACTGTTCACAAACTATCAAATCATGGGTTACTGGCTAGCTGTGCCTTTGGACAGGGCGAGCAACAATCAACACATTTAAGATCGCAGATCAAGAATTACGATCTTTATCTGAGAGGTAAGGAAACTAAATCTTGCCAAGTTAAGCAATCTGCAAAGGTTCACATGACGTTTATGCAGCTGAGTCTCATCCACATTCTCTCCCTATCAGTGCCTCTCCCGGGAGCTAGAAATATTGAACTCATTTAAGTAGGAGATGATGATTAGACATATATGTACAACTATAGGTCTTTATATTTATGTTTCATGTTAGCCATTGACACCTTCCTTCCTAACAATTGACAAGAGTACAAATCTTCCAATTAAAGGCAAAATTGTATTGGCTTAAAGTAAGAGAATAAAATTTTTTTTGTTAGTTAATACAACTAAAGCTCTCGTTTGTACCCTATTAGTGAATCTATTGACTATTAATATCACTTAATCAGAAAGATGGTGGAGGAGAGTAACAATGACTAATACACAGTCAAGATTTTAATTTGGAAGCAGAACACTACATTTTTTTTTTACATACTAAATGCACAATAGTGACTATTAATTTTATTCTTGGTGTGAGTGCTTTATGTGGAACCCTCATATTGGGTCTAAAAATCTGGCTCTATCATGGACAGAATCCATGGGATGGGCTGGTACCATAGATGACTTGCTTTGCTTCTGGGAAGAGGAAATGATTTACATCGCCTTCACACTATCACCACCACCACCACCACCACCAGAAATGAGATAATTTTATAGAAACATGACCATACATTTTGTAAAATGACTGGTTGCTATAAAACATTGTCTAGGATGGAATATGTAATTTGCAAAGAGGCCAGGGGAAGACCACTTCTGGATGTGTGTGAAGCTAACTTTTGTGGTAGTGGACACCCCAGTTTGGTCCACCACACTGTGCCTGATAGCAATGGCCACAAACACAGCAAGCCACAAACCAAGCCTCGCCCAATCCTGCAATTTAAAGAGATTGCTCATTCAAACTCTCTGTAGTTAGGAAACTACACTGATTCTAGACCAATTCCTTTCCCCTCAATGTGTCAGTGTGGTTTTGTTTTCGTTGGTTTGTTTATAACAGTTTTTATTACTCACATACCATAAAATTCACTCGTTTAAAGTGTACAATTCAATGGCTTTTAGTATATTCACAGAGTTATACAACCATCACTACAATAAATTTGTAACATTTTCATGAACCACAAAAAGCCCCTGTATCCCTTAGCGGCCACTTCCCAGCTCTCCTCATATGAGGTGATCACTTGTCTACTCTCTGTCTCTAGTTATTTGCCTATTCTGGAAGTTTCATACAAATGGAATCATAATATGTGGTCTTTCGTCACTGGTTTCTTTCATGTGGCATAATGTTTCCAAGATTCATCTGATTCATGTTGCAGCATGAATCAGCATTTCATTTTTATGACTGAATACTATTTCAGTGTACATATGTGCAGTTTTATGTATCCATTCACCAGCTGATGGACATTGAGGTACTTTCCACTTTTTGGCTATTCTAAATAATGCTGCTGTGAACATTCATGTGCAAGATTTTATATGACCATATGTTTTCAATTCTCTCCATATATTTTGAATTCCCAGGAATGCAAATGCAATTCATGTGGTATTTTGGTCAGCTTGGGCTGCTATCACAAAATACCATAAACTGGATGGCTTACAACATCAGAAATTTATTACTCATAATTCTGAAGACAGAAATCATACTGACATGGTCAGGTAACGGTCAGGGTTCTTTTTCAGGTGGCAAACGGCCTTCTTCTCATTGTATCCTCATATGGTAGAGAGCAGACAGAGAGGGAGAGAAAGCACGCTCTCTTTCCTCTTTTTCTAAGGTCACTAATCCCATTCATGAGCATTCCACTTTCATGACATAATTACCTCCCCAAGGCCCCACCTCCTAATGCCATCACATCAGGCTTTAGAATTTCATAAAATGAACCTTGGAGAGCAGACACAAACATTCAGCTCAAACATCCAGCATATGGGAACTCTTATGTTATTCTTTAGAGGAACTTCCAGACTATTTTTCAAAGTGGTTGCACCATTTTATATCCCACCAACAATTCGGTATCTTTTAATAAGTGGATTTTAGAGGTTCCAGCAGCAGTGTGTTCATCCCCTGGCCTTTTTACACTCTGGGAAGCTCATAAAATAAATCCTTATGAGTGCTGAGTGAGACAGGTACCTGGAATCCCTCCACCTACCAAGAACTTTCAGAAGGAACCTTAAAGAGTGCTTAGTCCAGTGGTTTTCAAAGTGTGTTCCCAGAACATTGATTTCAGGGAATGTTACTAACAAAAGAACATCTTTTCTTTTTTTTTTAAAAAAAAAATGGTGGTTCCTACCTTGCCATGTATGTACCTGTACAACAATCCTGCATGATCTGCACATGTACTCCAGAACCTAAAGTACAATAAATAATAATAATAAAATTAGAAACAAAAAAAGGAAAATACTAAATATAGGTTAAGAAAAATTTCTTTTGTTTCTTTCGTTTTGTAATATAAGTAGGAGAGCAAGTAGAACTAAGATATCTGAAATAGAATTAACCTGGAAAGTTTGAGGAAAATATTAATCCTGTTAACAACAGTTTAAACAAGCTAAACCCAAACTCAAAATATAGCAAATAGGAAAAACGGGAAGCAGGTGGGGAGGAAAAGATTATTATCATTTCCACTTTTCTAATGAAAAATGAAACTGACTTTACTTTCTCTTTAGCAGAAAAAAATGGTGGTTCTTTGCTCGGATGTATTTGGGAATCACTGGGCTAAACCAAGTTAAACAGACTCTTTTCTTCAGGACTTCTCAGTTATTAATATGCTAATGCATATAATAAATTTCCAAAAGGCAAATCGAGAGTTTCTAAGCAATATTTGACCATAGGATAAAACATTTCCCCCATCTGGGAGCAGCTTCCAGAAATCGTAATCCTCAGAAGACACGGGAATGTTGGTCTGGTCCCATACCTCTCCGCAGCACCTGCCCTCTCTCAGGAGTCGCTAATAATCATAATCTTCTTTGCCATCATCTACCAGCGGCCTGCTATGTGTTAGGTGCTTCACATACATTAATTTGGATGATCCCTTGCAAAATTACCTCAAAAAAGTTAAGAAAAAAATCTTTTTAAAAAATAGGAATGGTGTTAGTCCCCTCTCATAGAGGAGGAAACTGAGGCTCAAGAAATTGAGCAACTTTCCTCCAAGGTAGCAACTAAATGGTAACAGCACCTGGGCTTGAATCCAGCTCTATCTCTCTTCCAAGCCTCCATTTTGACTACTACGCTCCATCCTGGGGACTGCACTTCATATTTTTCTGCTGGATTTGATACCAATTTAAAGTAAGGAATAGCAGGGGCAAGCCAGAGGCCAAACCAGAAATTTAAATATAAAGGTCAGTAAATAATTGATACTATTCTCAAGAGATAGCCTAGGTATTGGCAAAACTGTTACCTCCTTAGACTCATACCCAGCTTCTTACACACACATACACACACATGCACACACACACACACTCACTTGGACTAATTACTTGTCTTTTCCAAATGGCTGTTTAATCTGTAAGTGTAGAATTTTTTTTTCAACAGGAGCAAAAATTAAGTACTGAGATATTTGGAGGAAGTAGAGACTAGAAAATGCAACCAGGTCCAACTCAACTGCAAAATTACCTCCTCACAGAGCAAAATGGCTGGCTCCGACACCCGAGGTGTTGGGTGGGACATAATGGGCAGACTGAAAGAGGCATCAGTGGGCTGTGGCCTCTGAGGATAGTCATGAATTCCTCTGGACTGTAGTTGCCTCACGTGTGTAACCCTTAAAAATCCAACTCACCACATGGCCCAGTATCTGCAAAGAAATAGAAATTCGACATCAAAAAAAATAAAATCAATTTAAATATTGTCTGCAGTATCTTAAGAGTGAAGACGAGAAGGTACATTAAAAATACATGGCCGGGTGTGGTGGCTCACATCTGTAATCCCAGCACTTTTGGTGGCTCACACCTGTAATCCCAGCTGAGGTGGGTGGATTACGAGGTCAGGAGTTCAAGACCAGCCTGACCAACACGGTGAAACCCCGTCTCTACTAAAAATACAAAAATTAGCCACGTATGGTAGCTGGCACCTATAATCCCAGCTACTCAGGAGGCTGAGGCAGGGAATTGCTTGAACCCGAAAGGCGGAGGTTGCAGTGAGCCGAGGTCGCGCCACTGCACTCCAGCCTGGGTGACAGAGCAAGACTGCGTCTCAAAAAAAAAAAAACAAAACAAAACTCCAAAACAAAAAAACACATAATAAGGCTAGACATAGTGGCTCATGCTTGTAATTGCAGCACTTTGAGAGGCAGAGGCAGGAGGATCTCTTGAAGCCAGGAGTTTGAGGCTGCAGTGAGATATGATTGTGCCACTCACTCCAGCCTGGGAGATAGAATGAGACCCTGTCTCTTAAAAAATAAATAAATAAAATAAAAACAGAACAAAACATCTTGAAATGATTTTTCCATAACTCCCCCTTTCTTTCTACCTCTCACATGTACAGCAGGGCTTTCAAAGGTCTTCCCTTCCCTCACTCTAAGGACCCCAAGAGACTCTGTCTAGAACTCACAGCTTAAAGAGGCTTTTTCTTCTTCATCTTTCTCCACTCCTTGTCTATTCTTTTCCTCTGGCCCGTAGTTCCCTGTCTTTCCCAATTTAAATCTTGCTTCCTCGCTGGCCTCTCTATTTCCCCTACTTACCTTTACCACTGACGCAGTGAAAGCTGAGGCAGGTAGATGATCAGGAGAATACAGGTATGTCTGTGTCTGTGTAGGGTGGGTGTGGGTGTGGGCAGGAGGTCATGGGGGCCAACAGTGAGGAGGAAAGATCACAGATACTATAATCGGGCTGCTTTCGGTCACTGCTAACATTATGATGTGTCTGAACACAAATCCAACTCTAAACAAATGTTTTGAAAAAGCAATATACACTTAAGTCTCCCACAGGACTACCAAAGGAGGGAACTACGTAGCATGACCTCCAGCCAGTGTCGTAGTGAGTCTCTCAGCAGAGCCAACTCAGCCTGACAGCTGCTCCCATTTCTGGCCTCTTTGCCTCCTTAGAAATCTGTGAGTTCTTTTGTTGTCGTTGTTGTTGTTGTTGTTTTATTTTGTTTTTGAGACAGGGTATCACTCTCGTCATCCAGGCTGGAATGCAGAGGTGCAATCACAGCTCACCGTAGCCTTGACTTCCCAAGCTCAGGTGATTCTCCCACCTTAGCCTTTCAAGCAGTTGGGAGTACAGGTGCAAGCCATCATGCTTGGCTAATTTTTATATTTTTCATAGAGACAGGGTTTCTCCATATTGCCCAGGCTGGTCTTGAACTCCTGGGCTCAAGCAATACTCCTGCCTCGGCCTTCCAAAACGTTGGCATTACAGGTGTGAGCCACTGTGTCAACCCTGTGAATTCTTGCATATGAAGGTCTTAAATACTATCACATGAGTAAAATAATGACGTTGGACTGAACAGTCTCTTCCATCTGAGAAGCCAGTGATTTTACATTTTTCTCAACGTGTAAGTTCTTTAAAAGGGGAAATCCGTACCCTGAATGAGCTGAACTACGGAAACCTTGCCTTTTCTGTCTCACCAGCCCTAAATCTTACGTCTGGGGCAGTGTTCTATCCAGGGTGAAGAGGTACCACTCAGATTTGTGAGCTCTGCTCTTAGACTGCACCTAATTCTTCCCTTTGGGAAGAAGACACTGTCATTTTTATCTGCCCAACATGGCCCAGGTCTCACCTCTTCTAGAAACAGATCTTGCTTTTTTGGTGCCAGTCACAACCCCCAACTGTCTGGTCACAACGGCTGACCAAAGAAGATGGCAGAATGACTCAAGGCCCATCAGGGAGTATCCTTGGGGAATTTTCCAAATATAAGCTGGGGAGAAAGAGCTCTTTTGCATCTTTGGTAGGAGGCTGTAAGTATGTAGGCCTGGAGTGGCCCAAGGCCATGTTTCCTATCACTTGGAGAATCTGGTCTAGGGAAATAAAGACGACAGGCAGGGAGCCACAGAAAGGAAATGGGAGAGCATCCACCTGGTGGTGGAGCTCCTGGATCCCAACTTCTCCAAGCCCAGCTCCACTCTACACTTTCCGCAGTTTGAGTCTGTGAATTAATGAAACCCCCTTTTTTTTGCTTAAGCCAATTTCATTTGAGTTTGGGCCACTTACATCCAAAGAGCAGGCAGTTAGCATCTGCAAAGGGTTTGGAGGTTCCAGGGACATGGAATGTCCTCTTCTATTTGTTTGTAAAGTGTAACATGGCTCTAGCTCTTCATTCCTGTGTCCCAGCCTTTTCTGGATGCTTAAATAAAATATCAAATAATCTTGTTACCTTCCATCTCTTCTCTGTCCAGTCTGTGGAGAGCAGCTTCTGCTTGCTTGTACCGGGAGCAGCTCTTCCAGGTGTCATTCATGGGTCATGCTCCTCAATTGGAGGGACCTTCATCTACAGGTTAAAGGACACTTGTAGCTGCCACAGTATGCAAATTCAGACTGCTTTCCTTCACTTTCTGGTAACATTACTTAATATTTGCATCTCTTAGATTTCCACATTAGCCACAAAGTGGTCTACCAGTTTAAAGAAGGTAGAAACTGCAAAATGACTTTTTAAGAACAGGTGATCTGATAGCTCAAAGGCATTCTTAAGCATGCTTGCAGTCCTTGAAATGTATTTATATAGTATTCACATTGCTTTTAATTATTTGTGCCCAAGGAGACTTTTTTTTTTTAATTTAAACAAGAAAGGTGTTAAATCCTCTGCTATCTGGGGAGAACTGCAGTGCCAGAACACCCACCTTCTCTTTCTCTTGGACCTCAGTGGTATTAGACAGGGTTTGGGAAAGTTTTGTTAGCAATTCTTATCATGACACCGGGACAGGAGAGAAATGGATTCAAGCTCTACTAGGATTCCAATGTTAAACTTGGAAGGTGCTCACGGCCATGCTCAGCATTACCCTAGGATACTACTGAGTCCACACCCTCCCCGCAAACTGAAGTTCTACTACATGCCTTCACTCATCTTCTACCACTCTTACTGGGTTGCATTTCAGCCTCACCGGCCTGCTTTTCTTCCTTAAACTTGCTAAACCCATTTCTGACTTAGGATCTTTCCACTGTTGCCTTTGCCCAGAATGTTCTTTCTCCCCTGGCTCCTTCATGATACTGAGGTCTTCAGCATAAGCGTCGTCTCCTCAAAGAAACCTTCCCGAACCACCCTGTTCCAGGCCATTATTGTTGCATAAAAGACCACACAAAGACAGTGGCTCAAAACATTAATAATTATTTATTTGGCTTTGGAGTCTGAAACAGTGGGATCTCAGCTTAGGAGTTCTCACTCAGGGTCTTTCTTGTGTTTGCTGTCCAATGGGCATCTTGAAGTTTTTTCCGTCATATATCTGGGCTGGGAAGATTCAAACATGCAGGTGCTGGCAATGCTGCTCAGGCAACTCTCTCTCCCTCTCTTTCTCTCTCTCTCTCTCTCTCTCTCTCTGGTTCCTCTAAGTAGTGTGTCCACATGGTGGCCTCGTGATATCTGGACTTCTTACATCCAGCTGAAGGCACCTAGAGTGAATGTCCCAAGAAAAATCAGCAGAAGCCATATGGCCTTTTCAAACTGAGGGCCACTTCCTTTGTGTCCTATTCTTCCAGGTAGGTACAGAGGCCCCTCAAGTGCAAGGGGAAGGGACATAGACTCTACCTACTAATGGAAGAGTATTGAAGTACCTGAAGACTTGCTTTAAGACAACCACACACTACATACTTTATGAAACAGCCTCCCAAGCACCTTATCACTTCACTTTGTTATAATTCTTTGCATAGCACATAGTGCTATATATAATATTTTCTTATTTGTTTATTTTCTCTTTAACTCCCAAAAGAATACAAATTGTGAAAACAGGGGCCTTATGTATCTTATTCACCACTGTCTCTCGGTGTTTAGTGGAGCGGTGCCTGGTACTTAGTAGATAATAAATATCTATTAAATATTAATAAATGAATGAAGGATAAATGGCAAGGGCTATTCTGAACAGGCATCTCATGGAGATTGTTATTGTGGGCTTCATTTTGGATGACGACGAACCTTTCTCACCTTCTTTTTTCTACTTCCTTCTTTTTACCTCCCTTCCCTCTCTCCCACAAAATAATTTCTAATCACTGATGTCAGCATCTCAAACCTCGAGTCCTTAGTATAATTGCGATCCACTGGATTCAGCTTTTACCACCTTGTTTTTGAGAACAAACATACCAAAGCATACCAATTTCATCATTTGAATATGTCAAGGATACTTACACAAGCCTACACCTTGCTTATTTTACAAACCATAGGTTGGCTTGAATCTGTCTTTTGTTTCTTAGGGGTTTTCTTGGTTTGTTTTGCTTTGTTTTTTCGCTTTCCTTCCAGCTAGATAAGCTGAGATCTGGTCTGTTTCCACTGAGGGAGAGTCATCAGTCTACGCTTCTCAACATTTCTGTTCCTGAGGTTTAACTACAGGCTTCACAAGCTGGAACGTTCTAACTACATGTCATTGCCACCATTGTCTGTTGTCACAATCCTAATTCTATGTTCTGATAATAAAACTTCATTAGTGTCTGCACCTCCTTTCCCGTACCTTTGAAACACTGTCTTTTGCTGAAACGATTAGCAGCGCTCTGCGTCAGATCATTCGGCTGTCTGACAGCCCTTGTGAGTGAGCTAAATTGTGAGAAAATGAAAACTTCTGACAATTTCCATTATCATCAAATGGAGATATTTACTTGTACAAATATTAAAGGTTATTTAAAGATGTAAACGGACTTCATTTCATTAGTGGTATGCATCAGGTAATAATTTAAAATAACTACCCAGCCTCATTCGAATAAATTACCAACTCATTTTCTAAAAGAAAAATGTCATTTCTCCAGGCTGTGTTTTTAACTGCTTGCAATGATAGAAGACGAAAACAAAAACCTATGAATATTTCAGAATAAGAAATGTTCCCGGTCTCATATTTAACATAAACCAGACAAAGGGCTATTATTCTGAGAACCTGACTGAGATCTGTCCAACCAGAGGAGACAGTGAAAGATCAATGACATCAAAATGGGTCTAAAAAAAGGAATAGCAGCAATGGTGATTAAATCCTCCTGAATTCCAGTTCTAGAAATTTACTAGAAAAAAATCAGGATGTATGGAAATACCTGTCTACAAGGATGTTCATCCCAGAGTTATTTATAATGGCAAAAAAGAAGGTAGGAAATGAAAAAAAAAATACGTATACAAGCCTAAGGGATTGCAGGTGTTCAAGACCAGCCTAGTCAACACAGTGAAACCCCACCTCTACTAAAAAATATACAAAAAATTAGCCAGGCGTGGTGACAGGTGCCTGTAGTTCCAGCTACCCGGGAGGCTGAGGCAGGAGATGCTTTGATATAGGCATGCAATGTGAAATAATCACATCATGGATAATGGGGTATCCATCCCCTCAAGCATTTATCCTGTGTGTTACAAACAATCCAATTACACTCTTAGTTATATTGGTGATTTTTATTCTTGTGCTTTTATAATGAGAAATATAACAATAATCCAATAACCATTTGCAACTCAATGACGTTAGGGCAAGTTACTCTTGCTTAGCTGGGTCAGCTCCTCTTTCCTTCTAGTGCAATGGAGAATATTCCTGGGAGACTCAGTGCATTAATGCTCGTACTGTGGGTATTGGCAAAAGAGACATGGAGTGAGTTGGTCTAATGTTATACAGAAAGATGTTAACGCTTTCAGGATTTGGCACCTTGAGGTCAGTCCTTTCCATTATGACCTTCAATAGTACATGCAAATTAAAGTGTTTCTTATAGAATCCTCAGGGATGAATTAGTAAGTGCATAGCAGCCCTCCTCTATCTCCTTAAGCTTTACCCTCCCCTAGAAAATAGTGTCCTATAAAAGATGGGAGTTTTCTCCCTTTTAGGAAGTCCAGGGCTGGTAAGGCATTCCAAGGGGTTAGGGATTTCAGCAACTTCTATCTTGTTGCTTTGCTCAGCAAGATTACTGATTGACTGATTACTCTTCATAGTCCAAGCTCCAGCCATCATAGACTATTCCAGCCAGCAGGAAACCAGAGAGGAAATGGGGGCATGCCCCAAGGTCACGGGGCAACACTTTCGTTACACCCATTGTCCAGAAGCTGGTCTCATGGCCACTGCAAGAGGGCATTCTGGAAGCCTGGGAAATGTAGTCCTTATACTATATGGTTCAGCTAAAAGCTGGCAGTTCAACTTTTAAGGAAAAAAGAGAAAATGCCCTGGAGAGCAAGCAGCAGCCTCTGCCACAGTCATACATGTGGGCATCACAGGGAGACATGAGTCAGACACGACAAACCAAGTGTAACAATTTGGATCTTTTTTGCATCCACTCAACCTAGAAAGCATTTCCTGGTGCTCACACTTATTTGAAAACACTCTACATACTACAGAATTCTGAGATGTGGCCTCTGGGGAAGGAATAAAACAGCTGCAGCAAATAAAGCAGATGGGAATTAAGAATGCTGGAGGAGCTCCAAAATACGATCCCATTGTCCACTAAGTGCCCACCCTACAAAGAATGTGTGCTCCAAAATAGAAACTTTATGAAACTTCGAAGCATTTGATTAATGTAAGCCTTCATGAATAATGCAAGGCGGTGTGCCAGGGTTTCATGTGAAGCTGAGAGAAGAGAAAGATTAGCATGCTCATCTTGGCTTTAAAAAAAATTAAGAAAAATTCACAAAGGGAACTCAAGCATTTGGGGGCAAGAGGTGTTACTACTAAAATGGCTTCTGCTGACGTGCTCCCTGCGGTGATGGAGGGTGCGGGGGATGATTCCCTGTCAGAGGGTAGGTACAGTTCACCCTCCTAAGGGCCTCCCCAGGTTCAGTCCTGTATGGAGTTGGGTAAGACAGTCAGGGCCAGTCATGCATGCAGCTGCAGGCAGGCCCCAAAGATTCCTCTTTCCCCTGAAAATATCTTTCCCACCTACAGGTTTCTGGAACTAGCTCTTCCTCCCTCAGACATTCTTTATGTTAATGAATTGTCTTCTGTTGAAATGCAAAGATCTTTCAGAAGGGTTGTACACACAGATCACTTAGAAATACGACCCTTTCTATTCTGCCTCTAAAACATGTTTTACACATTTTATTAGGAAATATTTCAGACTTACAAAAGGTATAAAGAATTTTTCATGATCATAAGTTAAAACTGAAAAAGAATATGCACAGTTTAGAAACTACTTGAGTACACATTACCCAACTTAATATATAAAATATTACCAATGGAGTTGAGGCGCCTTTGATCTCTTCCCCAGTCACAATTCCTTTCCTGCCCCTAGAAGTAGCTGCCATCTTGAATACAATGTGCATGATTCCCAAGCATGGGATGTTGCAGGAAATTATGATCTGCTCACTCACCGCCATACATCCTGCCCTTCTACTGTTTCAGGCCATTATCATTTTTCACCAGAGCCATTCATTCAGCACACATCGAGCACCTACTCGGGCCAGGCATCATGACCATTGTCTCCTACCCAGTGTCCTTGCCTCCAATGTTTCTCTCCGTCCAATTTACCTCTCACATTGCAGTCACAATATTAGATCTCTGCTCAAGAACTTCAAATGGCTCCCTATTGCCTATATGCTAAAGTCCAAGCTCTTTAACACAGCATCCAATTCTATGTGAACACATTGCTAGGGCCGCTCCCAGAGCCTTGGAAGGGTTAGGGTAAGGATTAAGGTGGTGTTAGGGTTACCATTAGTTTCACAGTAAATGGGCTTCTGTATACGTTTGCATGGCTGCAATAATACATTGCTGTGGTGCATCTTCTTGTTTTAGTGGAAGAAATTCAACAGACTTATTCAAATCCCAGCTCTTCTTTTGCCAGACTTTGGGCAAATTGCTTTGTGCATTAGTCTGTTCTCATGCTACTATAAAGATATTACCTGAGGCTGGGTAATTTATAAAGGAAAGAGGTTTAATTGACTCACAGTTCCAAATGGCTGGGGAGACCTCAGGAAACTTACAATTATGGTAGAAACCGAAGGGAAGCAGGCACCTTCTTCCAAGGCAGCAGGAGAGAGAGAGCATGAGGTGGGGAACTGCCAAACACTTTTAAACCATCAGATCTCACAAGAACTCACTGTCTATCACAAGAACAGCATGGGGGAAACTGCCCCCATGATCCAATCACCTCCCACCAGGTCACTCTCATGACACGTGGGGATTATAATTCGAGATGAGATTTGGGTGGGCACACAGAGCTAAATCATATATCACTTTGCCTCTTTGAGTTTTCGTCTCCTAATGGAGATAAGAACATCTATGAAAGAGACTGTTAACTAATCACCAAAATCCCTTTTGTCCTTCTTCTATAGGTCTAAGATTGTAGCTAGGTCATTGCTACCCAGGTAGAGACCATATTTCTCAACTTCCTGCCAAGCCTGGGATTTGATTCTACCTTATTTAAAGCTAATATGTTAGCTTCTGACTGTTTCACTGGTGCTAATGGAAGATGCAAGACCCTTAAGTCAGAGACAAAGGAGTTTAGTATTTATGACACATCAAGCAGCAGGAGCATCAGCATATTTGCATTGGTTCTTCTTGCCCCACGTCTCATAGGGGATAATGTGATGGCCCCCGATGGATGTTATGCATGCAGTGGGTTTGTGCTGCAACTGAGGAGCACCAAGCTGGGGGAAGCCATCACTTTTATAGTCCCTGGTGGAGTATGTGCTGGAAGGAAGGATGAGTAGATGTAATTTCATTTCCTAAGGTAACTGTCTGCATAAACAACCCTAAGAAATGGCCTGGGTAAAAGAGCAGTGAGGTCCTTGAAGTTCTGGTGTACTCAGCAAGAAATGTATGAATGCAAGAGGTCCAAGGAGGACTCTCTCCCAACAGCTCTTTCGAAACTACATATGACCATGTCACTTAGATCTCTACATTAGAATATGAGGCAAGACACGTGTGCCTTCTGGAATGACACCTTAAAAGGTGGCTATGCCTAATTTAATTCATCCCCTATTGGCTGGTTAATGCAACAACAAGAGAGATTTTGGAAGATAAATATCGAAAAAGCTGCCATCAGCCTGAGTCCGGAATGACTGTGCACAGAAGAGTTGCCCATCAACTTAAACCATTCACTTCAAATTGTCACATGAGAGAGACATACACTTTTTATTCGGCAAGCTATCTGGAGACATCATTTGTTAAAGTGACTCAGTCTACCCTTCACTGATAAAACATCTAATGCAGAAGGGTTGTGAGGATGAAATGAAATTCCAATGGCTAAAATTTGTGCCATGTTTTTGCTAAAAGCTTGAGTGTGTGATTTTATTAAATAATCACAATAATCTTTCAAGGTAGATGTCATCATCTCCACTTCATAACTGGAGATCAAAGAGATTAAAAAATATTCTTAAGGTTCAAGGATGAAAAAGTAGGAGAGCTGGGACCAAATCCAGGGCTGACTAACGCCAAGCCCATGATTGTCTTCCGTGTGCCACACATTTTCCAGGGTTTCAATGTCAGGCTCCAGGTTCTCTGTCTTTTTCTCTCTCTTTCTCTCTCTCTCTTTAGCCAACTCATCTATGGTTGATCCCCCTTTCTGCTTTTTCTGTCTCCTCCCCTCATTTCTTAATATTGAATTATAATTTTGTGCCAGACAGCATACTGTAATGCAAAAAGTATTCAAGTGAGGAGATCTGATTTTTGGTTTCAGCTTCTGCAAGTCCTAGCTGTGTGTACTTCATCAATCATTTCATTTCTCTGAGCCTCAGTTTTCTGGTCAGAGTAAAATAGATAGATCAGTAATAGTTGTCTTACCTATCTTACACGATAACCAGAAGGTTCAATTAAAATATATTGCATCAAAAGTCTTTACAAATTGAAAAGCATTCTAGAAATGGCAGGCGTTACTCTTTATCCCCATCCCATGTGCCAGTAGTTCACAAAGTATAGTCCCTGGACAGTGGCATCAGCGTCACTGGGAGCTTGTTAGCAATGCAGATTGTTAGGCTTCACCCGGACCTGCTGAATTGTGAAATCCGGGGGTGAGGTCCGGGAAACCGTGTTTATCAAATTCTCCAGGTGATTCTGATGCACACTGAAGTTTGAGAACCACTGTCACATGTGCCTGTACATGCATTCACAGGCATATACATTCATATTCATGTAAAATCAAGTTAAAATAAATATTAGATTAAAAAGAAGCCATCTAAGAGCAGCCTGTGGATGGTGCTTGGGAGAAGGATGTGGTGAGCAGTGCTAAGAAGAGGCTTGGGAGGAAGGAGTGAGAGGATGGCAAGGATCAGCGTCAGGCCTCTTAGTTCAGTGGAATTTCTCTCCTCTTCCCCCAGAGCTGGGGCTGTAAGCCCCGCTATAGCAATGGGAGGAGGAGCAGGAAATGTGGGTCTTAAGGAAATAACTCAATATTTATTAGGACTCTTTCTGTTGTAAATAAGGGAAACCTATCACAAATAGTTTTGGACAAAAATGCACACTTATTGGCTTACACAACTGAAAAGTCCAGAGGTAGATTGGCTTCAGGCATAAGCTACGTTCTGGGTCTCAAATATTGTCATTGGAATCTATTTCTATCATTTTGTTGCTTCTAATTTTCCCTGTTATTTTCATCACTCTTGGGGTCTTCTCTTGCAGTAGCAAAAATAGCCAAAAGCCTTCTAAGGCCCATGTTTGAGCTGTTCAGCCACTCCCATAGAAGGAGTGCCTCTTTCCCCATGGTTTCAACAGAAATCCTAGGCTGACTCTCTTTGATCCTGCTTGGGCCACGAAACCATTAACATGACTCGGATTGGCCAGACCTAGGGCATCCCCAGTTCTGGAAGCCAGCAAGGCCACGTAAACTGGGTCCTGAATTATCTGATGGAGCAGAGATACCTTGAACTGCTCACTTTAGGACCGCCTAGTGAGAGATACATAAAATTTCTTTTTTATTTAAGCCTGTGTGTTTTTGGATTTCTTTGTTCTAGCAGCTTAGCCTGCATGCTAATATACCCTGAACCAAGGAAGCAGTGTGGGAAAACCGACTGATTGTTTAGCGATCTGGGATCTCATTGGTTCTACAATTTGCTGCGATGTGATCAGTTTCTTCTTGTGTAAAATAAGCCACGTGAATTGAATCTGGGATGCAGGAAAATGGAATTCAGGTTGAGCCGAATGTGGAAATAATCGTACTTATAGTCACTTCTCTGTATCTGTGGTTCTATATCTGTGAATGCAACCAATCATAGATCAAAAATATTCTAGAGAGAAACAATAAAAAATAATACTACTACTATGAGAAATAATAAGTAGAGAACTAACATAATATTACATCTACTTATATAGCATTTATGTTATATTAGGCATTATAAATCATGAGACTTACATAGAGATGATTTAAAGTATACAGGAAAATGCACATGGGTGATAGCCAAATACTATGTCATTTTCTATAAGGGACTTGAGTACCTGTGGACTTGGGTATCTGTGGGCACCTGGAGCCAATCCCCTCATGAACACAGAGAGAAGATTGTACTTCGTAGGGCTGTGAGAATTACAGGAGCTAATGCATAAGCCACACTTAGCCTAGGGCCTGGGACACAATAGATGCCCTGTAAGCATGAGCTATAATCATTATTAAGGTCTGTCCTGATCGACTGCAGGAGGCCGCCCGGAGTGCTGTGTTGACAAGGCTATGAGTCCCCACCAGGACCACATCAGAAATGAGCACCCCTGTCACCCAGCAGTATTCTCATGGGCACAGGAGGGGGAGTTCCTTGTAATGGAGGGGTCCCCTGGATTCTTAAGGCCCCTTCCTTTCCAACTTTAGAGAATGGTGTCTATTTATACTAAGCCAGCATAGGAGTGTCCTCTTTTCCCCTTTTCCCTACACCACCCACACCACCAAGGGCTTCAGGTAAAACACAAACACAGGAGCTCCCAGTGGCCTTTCACTCCCTGGCAGGCCTTTTCTCCACCCACTTTCTCATTTTCTGAGCTTAACCCTTGAATCTGGAGACTCCAGACTTATGAGAGATGCCTAGACTTCTCAGGCTTCTCTTTTTAAATCGTTTTTACTTCCCTCTTGTTCTGACTCCAATCTCTTCTCAGGGACTGGAAATTGCTGTGTTAAATGATACTGTCAGCCTGATCTTCGAAGGATGCATTTCAAGGACCGTGGCCTCCCTGCAGTTCCAATTCCGTTTGGGGTGATTCCGCCTCTGCTGGCTCCATTAGCCTATGAAGTTCTGGGTCCAAAGAGGAGCCTCCATGGGGGTTCTGGTCTCAAGGACTGTGGCCTCCCCGCAGTTGCAATTCCATTTGGGGTGACGCCTCTGTTGTCTCCATTAGCCTATGAAGTTCTGCGTCCAAAGAGGAGCCTCCGTGGGGGTTCTGGTCTGCTAGGAACCCAATCACTAACACAATTTCGAAAATAACCCGAGTCAGAGAATCTAAATCTGAATTTCAATCCCCAGTCCCCAATTGTTTGCAGGGAAATGTCTTATTTTGATCATTTTCAAAAGTCACAGAAAGTGGAGAAACGATGCATGAGTGAGGGCTCAGTTGAAGAAAATAGAATCTACCCTGGGAAATAAAATCCACCTAATTTAAGCAGGGCGTCGTTTGTAGAGGCCAAATCCACTCCAATGGCCCTATTCTTAACTCTTTGGAGTCCTTCTATATTGGAGTTGGCAAACTATGGCCTGCTTTTGTAAATACCGCTGCCACCTGTCTTTGTAAGCAAAGCTTGATTGGAACACGGCCACGCCCGTTCACGTACATACTGTCTATGGCTGCTGCAGCCCTTACCACAGCGGAGTTTAGTTACAACAGAGAACTCATGGTTCACAAAGCCCAAAACTTTTACTGCCTGTCTTTTTTCAGAGAAAGTTTGCTAATTTTCCCTGTTCTATATTATATCAATTTCACTTAGCACAGGCCACCATCAGCCAACAAAGCTAGCAACTGCTCCCACGTGCCCATGTGCGTGCTTACTCTAGCAGCTCTGGAACTGGCGCCCATAGCAACGACTTCAGTCTGAACTTAATTATGTTCCTCCCTCCGTGGTCTAACATCCTCCACATCCATTTCCACACCCACGGATAGGAGAGAAAGGTGGTTCTTTTAGGGCAGCCATAGACGCATCCTGGTTCTCAGAGAGAGCCAGGAATACACAGCTCGGAACCTGTCATTTTCTTTCTGCAAACTCTCTTGTTTTATGAGTTGAAGTCAGTCTGTCCCACAGCGCCACTGGCAGTAGGGAATCCTTTCCTACTATGAGAAGAATGTATGAGAAGGGGAGACCACGCAACGGGAGGCCTGTACTTACGCAACATGGACACCGCTACTCAGCTCCAGCTGATGGTTGTTATCGGGGAAGGCAAACCTGTGTTGTCAAATCTTCCAATTTGTCAAGAGAGGCTGGAAATATTGTTTTGTTTTGTTTTAATAGGAAGTCATTGCACTCTGAGGTTTAAGGCTTTACTAGCTGGTGATCTTGGGCAAGTTCATGTGGTTTTTTTAAGCTTGGTGTCCTAAGCTGTCCAGTGAAAGGAAGGAAGGAAAGAAAGAAGAAAGAGAGGGAGGGTGGAAGGGAGGAAGGAGGGAGGATGGAGGGAAGGAAGAAAGAGAGGGAGGGAAGGAGAAAAGGAAGGAGAGAGGAAGGGAGGGAGGGAGGGAGGGAAGGACTATACCTTGTAAGGGTTTTGTGATACTTATGTGTGATAATTCATGTCAAGTTCTTAGAATGGAGTCCGGCTTGTGCAGAGTACATGATCAGCAATTGTTAGCCTCCTGTTTTTCACTGGGCAATGGAGAAGGTACTAGATTGGGATCCCATCTTTCTTGTCTATCTCTATCCAGAGTGCAGAATGTTCTATTTTTGTGGCAGGACAGCAGAGCCCACCCAGAAGAGAGCTCCAGGGCCCAAGCGAAAGTCTCTGGAGCTCCTTCTATGAAGGAGCTGTCCCAAAGGAACTGTCCCAAACAGCATCTAAGGCAGGTGTTTGTTAGGGGAGAGAAATAAAGAAATAAGTAAAGAGAAATAGAAGAAAGTAAAGCAGGAAGAAAGAAGAAGGAAACAAAGACAAGGAGAAAAAGGGAGGGGGAACTAGACTCAGTAAAAACCAAAGCGTGGAAGCATTGTAATTAATATATAGGAATAGACTCTAGATTTATGGTATAGAAATATTAAAAAACTACTAAGCAAGACTCATGTTGCAGATTATCATTAATAATAGGTAAAGATAGATTTATTGTTAAGTTTAAAAAGCTAACTATAAAATAATATCTATTAAATGATAAAATAATGTATATTAAATGATGCTAATAATGTCTATGAATTTACGTATATCTAACTAGAAAAAAGACTGGAAGGAAAGCCAACAAAATATAAACAGTGGTTATCTCTGGGTGACAGAATTATGGATGACTTTTGTTTTGTTTTACTTCTATAAACTTCCTAAATTGTCTTCAATGAACCTGTGTAACTTGTATAATAAGACAAAATGGGAATTATGAAAAATAATCATTTTGAGTGTGAAGCCACTAGTTGAACCTTGAGTTTCAAATTCTTTTTCAATCTTCCAGCAGGTGGCGCAATGGCAATGTCTGCCTCCTTGGCAGAATTTCACTCCACAATTGACAGAACCTCAGATCTCAGCCCAGGCCGGCCGGCCCCATAGAGCAGAGGACCTGTTCCCTGGCGGGGAGGGAAAGCTTGAAAGGAAACACTCAAACCTAGAAGCTGCCTACACTCAGATTGCTGGCTCCATGGCTCAGTTCTTCCCACAGTAGGAGAGACAAGGTTTTTGGGTAAGTACAATGATATAGGCAGAAGAAATACGTTTCCTCTTCCTCCCTTACCCTCCCTATCCCCTGTAATTTGGCCCTAGGCAAAGTTCAAATTAGTCTTTTTGGTGGGCATTTCTAGATTACATTGGATTTGCAGTTCATTCAAGCCCTAATGGTCAGTGAGAGTTTGGGCTCAAAGGTGAAGGAAAAAGCAGATAATCGTCTCATCCGCAATGCTCTCTGGTCAGAGGATCTTTAATGTAGCGCATACCTTGTGCATGAAGATGGTCGGACACACTGGCCAGCCATCGGCTATGGGGAGTCCTGAGGCAAAGAGGGCCTGCAGCCGGGCTAACCAGTCTACCAGGGGTGAACGAGATCATCTCTCCAGGCCTGGACACTCCAGGGGGATGTGCTATTTGTAGCCAGGGCACAGCCCGGGCTTGATCTGGAAGTGGAGAAACCCTCAGAGAAGTCAGCCGCACTCACTCATCATTTTGAATTTTGTTTTAAATCTTAAATTTCCCCACACCCAAGAAAACCACTCCAAAGGGAATCCAGCAGGGGAAAGGCCGCTAGAGTCCACCAACATGGTCCACATTCCCCCCAGATCCACAGGCACACACACCATCTGGAAACAAGGAATGCTCTGGGCCCTCACTGCTATTCCTCACAGCTCTTCAGTAAGCCTCCAGTGCCCTTCTCGATATTGATATGGAAGGGGACAAAAAGAAATGAGGGAAGGAAGAAAGGGAGGGAGAGAAAAAAAGGGCCATTGCAGCTCATCTTGGCGGAAAGAAGCTAGCAGGCTCCTCCCTCCTTTCCCAGAAGTTTCCACTTACTGATTCATCCCCACTGTGGTCTAGATGCCTTGACAGAGGACCTGCTTGCATGGGGCATTCACCTAGGTTTTGAGAAAAGTCAGTCAAAGCCCTTGACATACACTAGTTTTCTATTTCAGAGAATCCAGATGATCAGAAGGAACCACATAAAATGACAGGGAACAGGGGCCTGTCAGTAACTACCTGTGCCTCTCCCTTCATCCTACAGGTGTTCATTCGAATTCTCTCTCTCTGTCAGACACACACACATACACACACACACGCACACACACTCCCTGGGGTGCTACAGTAGTGGGTATCGCATGCTATGGTTAAATTTGTCCCCAGGGTTCATGTGTTGGAAACTTAATCCCCAGTGCCACTACGGTGTAGGTTGGGGGTGGGAGACGTTTAAGAGGTGATAGGTCATGAGGACGCTGCTCTCCCACTGGATTAATGTCACTTTCATAGGAGTGGATTTGTTATCAAGAGAGTGGTTTGTTACAAAAGTGAGTTCGTCTCTCTCTTGTGCTTTCTCTCTCTCTCCCTGTCTCACCCTCTTGCCCTTCACCATGGGCTGATGCGGCAAGAAAGTCCTTCTCAGATGCCAGCACCTTGTTATTGGACTTTCCCACCCCTGCGAGCAATCCATTCTTACCCTGTGAGAAATCCATTTCTTTTCCTTGTAAATTATCTGGTTTGTGGTATTCTGTTGTAGCAACACAAAACAGACTAAGACATCACCAATAAAAACAGGAACAAAATAATGAACACATATAACACTGTATTCTAATCAGTTTAGCTTAAAGGGTAAGCACTTTGGAGTCCCTCGGCCTAGGTTTAAACCCAGCCCTGCTGCTTTCTAGTGGAACATCTCAAAACAAACTACCCAAACTCTTTAAACCTTAGTCTGTACATCTGTTAAATGATAACAATAATGGCTACAAGTCACGCTATCACAGAGAGGACTCAGTGAGATCTTCCATGTAGAGCCATTGGTGCAGTGCCTGGCAGCGAGCAGCACTCAGTATATATAAACTATTGCTGTTTTCTGAAAGCATATTGATAAAGGGGCAGTCTGGGATTGCCAGACTGGAGTTTGTTGATGGAAGGGAGATTTTATCAAGGGCAGTGATGTCCAGTGACAAGACTGTTTGGCACTGAAACCATTTTACAAGGAGCTTCAGTCGGCTTTAAAATAGAACCCAACACATTGTTGCCACAGGTGTCTGAAGTGGCTATCTGTAAAAAGCAGTGTGATTAATTAGCTGAAAGGGTCAGCTGCTCTTCAGACTACTAAACCAATGTGGTTCAATAATCAGCCAATCAGAAAGAGCCCTGGCTCTAGAGCCAAAGCAAGCTCCTGGACACCCTTAGGGTGCCAGGTCCCTTCTCTTGGATTGCAAGGATTCCAGGGGATCCAGGGAAGGGGATGGGCAGCAGTGACACAGGTAGGCATTTGGCAGTGGCTACTAACCAGCTGATACAGGTATAGTTCATTATTTTAATAACCTGCATGGACATGCTGGTGTACCCTGGCTAAACATCAGCTCTAGGTCAAGATATGAGTTTCATCCAGGCACAGTGGCTCATGCCTGTAATCTCAGCACTTTGGGAGGCCGAGGTGGGCGATCACTTGAGATCAGTTTGAGACCATCCTGGCCAACATAGCAAAACACTATCTCTTCTAAAAATACAAAAATTAGCTGGGTGTGGTGGCATGCACCTATAGTCCCAGCTACTCAGGAGGGCTGAGGCAGGAGAATCACTTGAACTCAGGAGGCTGAGGTTGCAGTGAGCCGAGATCACACCATCACACTTCAGCCTGGACAATAATAGAGTGAGACTTCATCTCAAAAAAAATGATATGAGTTTCAATCTCATCCCCACCTTAGAATCTCTTAGTCCATTAGCCAGGGATGACACAGCAAGAAAGAGATAGGTGGAGAAGGTTCAAATTGATTCAGTAAAAAGAAATCTCTCCCTAATTCTGGAAGGATAACTCAACGTCAAAATGGTACATGGTTGGTTCCTATTCTTGTGTAGCTGGTGGAGGCTAAAGTATTCAGAGCCCCACCTTCTAGCTGCTGAGAGTCCAGGAGAGAGCTATTTCCAGTGAGAATGAAAGGATTGCCCACTAACACACAGGGATCTGCTGAGGTGGGCTTGGTTCACAGAGGGGAAGAAGATGAGAGGAAGGAACTCCTGACCTCATCTCTTGACCTAGAGCTAGTGTTTGCCAGGGCACACCAGCAGGTCCATAAAGGTTATTAAAATACTAAAATATATCTGTAGATGCTCATGTGCATGGGGAGAGGATACATGGAAGCCAGTCTCCATGGTCTTGTATGTGGGCTTTCAACAGAGAGGGGCTACCAAGAGAAGCTGGAAGAATGGTTTCCCCACACATTCTTCAGGGGACCCTGGGAGACTAAGGCAGTTGTCCTTCAGAACTAATTAGAATGGGAAAGATCACTCCACCACTGCCAGGAGGCCTCAGTACAGCTGACACAGGGTGGCCGTAAAGCCAGCAGCAGAATGGAGCCCTAGCAACAGGAAACAGAACCAGACTTGGGAGACTTACTGGGCTTTGGAGGCCGCACAGGGGCTGAGAGTCCCTGTCTGGTAGCATTTCCAAGACTTTCCCCAGGGTTTTTTCCCAAAAGGTTGCAGGGCTTTGAGCAGGGAACCAGAAGACCTGTCACAGTAGGGAGGTAGGCTGGAGGAACATCTATCACTCAATGGCAATAACCTCCCATATCTGGAGAGCATAAAGAACAAAGCTGGAGGCATCATGCTACCTGACTTCACTATACTACAAGGCTATAGTAATCAAAACAGCATGGTACTGGTACCAAAACAGAGATATAGAAAAATGGAACCAAACAGAGGCCTTGGAGGCAATGCCACACATCTACAACCATCTGATCTTTGACAAACCTGACAAAAACAAGCAATGGGGAAAGGATTCCCTGTTTAATAAATGGTGTTGGGAAAACTGGCTAGCTACATGCAGAAAGCAGAA
>CAUYLG010018646.1:0-34379 GCA_963573385.1 Cacajao melanocephalus
TTAAATATAAATATGGGTTTTTGTATTACATTTTTACATGAATTTTTGGTTTGATTTATTAATCTTTTTTTTTTTTTTTTTTTTAGCAGAAATAATTTGGAATCATGAGAAAATTTCCTGGCTCAAGTGGCAAATTCAACCTAAGAAGAACAGGAAATAATGATAATATCTAATTTTTATGATGCATTTGAAAGCAGAGAAGTTATTCATCTAGTCTCAGATGTCTGAGTGCCTTAGAAACTAAAAAATTCTATTTTACATATGTCCTGTGACCTGCATAGCAAATCCAGTCAATCACGACAACACCACAACTAACATTCTCTGTGTTCCAGGCACTGTTCTGAGTTTTTTCCATTCACTGGGCACTAATCACAGATTATTTTCACTTTACAGTTTAGGAATTTGAGATACAGAGAAGTAAAAGGATTTGTCTAAAATTGTGTATCTAGTACATAATGAAGATACAAATCTGGGCTCCCTGACCCTATCACCAGTTCTTTCCAACATTGTCTTCCTCTAGATAGCTATAATTGTTTCCTGGAGTTTCAAAGGATGTGTCAGAGGTTACTTATAGCAGAAGAATAAACATGCTATATATTCCTGGAACATCTATTTTATCCCCAAAATTAATCTGAAAAAAATTACAGATATAATTTTAAAATATTAATTTTAAAAACAAATGAGAAATTAACCCAAACTCAGCCTTTAAGAAGACCTCAAGGATAATTAATTGCTCTTTAAGAAAAGTTCAGGCTTTTCAACAACAGCTAGCTATAATGGGTGTTTTTGATATTGACTATTTAGCATCCATGCTGTCTTTCCTTTGAGCATCTAATTTACATCACCCAGTTTCCTATCGCCTCCCATTGAGTGCAATCTTAGAGTACCAAAAAACAAGGAGTGTTCCCTCAAATGGTCAAGAGGGAAGCATAAAGTCAGAGCTAAGCTAACCAGATTTTTCTCTTCCAGGATTTTGAATCTTCAGCTTAAAGTCAGAAAAGATGGTTGGAATTCAAGCCTTCTAGTTCTGCTGGCTCACTGACTGATAAAAGCAATAGAGTTTTGTTGCCACTGAAACCCCTGGAGCTAGCTGCTTCCCGAACTTTCTTATGCTGGTTCTAGTGCTTTCTGTTCATTCTGTGATATCACTCAACAACTTGCAAGGAACTCCCTTTTCACTTATATTATTTGAAACCTGTTTACATTGCTTGCAACTGAAGTACCTTGATGAATGCATCAGTTCTCCGAGTGCATCTAGAACGTGAAGGTAATATAACAAACTAAGCGCATTACATACAACTCAGTGTGTGTGTGTATGTGAGATACGTATATAGATGAAAATAACAACAAATAGAGGTTCAGATCAGGGAAAAAGTTGTCAGTCTGGTCTGGTAGGTCTTTTGCCTTTTTTCCAGTGCCTTAGACAGTAAAATTTATAAAATAAATAAATATACCCAGGCACTCTTATCTTACCTTTCTTGGACATGTTAGAGCATTAACTCATTTTGTTGCATAGGCACACATCCATGCTGGATGCATATCTAGTTTCCTCCACAGAAAATAATCCCTTGTCCTTAGGATCCATGACTCACTCCTCATTCACTTTTCCACACCAGTATACAGTGCACAGCACTTAGTGGTCTCTGAAGACAGTTTTGTTGCCTTGATTCATATAACCTCCACTTAGAATTGTAGAAACATATTTCTGAAAGAGACTTAAAAGATGATTTAATCTAGGCTTTATCAACAAAGAAATCAAAAGTTAGGTTTTATAGTGATTGAATAGATGACCTACAAAATTAGAGACAAACTGGGACTAAAAGTCCAGGTAACTGACTTCAAATCCAAGTGAAAGAATCTCCCATTTATTCTCATGGCCACACTTTATCACCCAAGAGTCTAAATGCATTTGGCTTTATAGTAAGTGCTACCAACGTTTGTACTTGAGGGATAGTTCTTACAAGCCCAGAAGAGGGATAGGTCATTCTAATTCAATTCAGCTGGAGTATAAATTCCAAAGGCAGAGTTTATGCCGTTCTCTTTTCTTTCTAGCTTCCAGGCTCACCTAGCAGCCTACCAGGAACATGTGGGCCACAAATAAAACATCTGTTCAGCACACACATTATGGATGTAGACCTGCCACTTACCGGGGTGAGGAAGGACATGCTCTTTAGAATACAACATACGAGGCTCAGAAGCTTCTTAAATGAGATGTCCTGGCTTTTTAGAGCAAAAGAGTTGTAGGCAGCCTTTTGACCTATTTGCCTCCCACATTATCTGAACATCTGGCAGCCACCTTCTCCCTTCCCCAAATCTCCATATCTCACTGGAAACACTAATGTCTGGGTATCAGCTCCCCCATAAGAAGGGCATTTTTGGGTCTGAACTTTGAAATTTCTCATTGAAAATCTCTGGATTACAGGAAATTACATGCAAATCCACTCAAGATTACCAAATTATTTAGCAAAGAAGAATTTGTCCAATTAAAAATAGCATCCAAAGCACTTTTTTGATAAACAATTGAGTTCTTTCCATGCCTTGCTTTCGGAAAGAAGCCATGCTTTTTAGAGAAATATACATTTTAAAGATGTCTGACACATATTTGATTAACACCTATAGCTAAAAGCCTTTATGCTTTTGGTGGTCTGGCTGAAGAAAAGGGTCATAAAATTTCACCATGGAAAATTAAGATGGAGAGTTATCATCTCTGTCTACAAATATGCCCTTTCCCTATGGCTATAATTAAAAAGGCACCAAATCCTTGCAGGACTGTTATTCATGAGGAAATTATCTTTTCCAGAAGAGAAAGAGTCATCCAAGGGAAATTATGACATTATAAACAGAGAGAGGAACGAAAAAGAGCTTTTTTAAAAAAGTCAAAATGAGTGCCCTTGGCCATGAAAGTTAAATGCTGTTATATGCTGTTCCAAGTAGACTCACTCAGCTATCATGCTTACCACGTAACATACTGGGCCATGTTTTTACGGTTATTTCATTAATCCTCAGAGTTACTCCATGAGTAGACGTTGCTATTATCCCCATCGTATAGATGAGTAGGCTGAAATCATGCTATTGGAAAATGATGAAACTAGCTTTTGAAACTAGTTCTTGTCTGACTTGTAAGAGAGTATTTAATGCATATGCTTTGCTACCACATGCAACAGAAATAACAGCAGGCTCTAGAAATGATATATAGTGCAAAATATATAGTCTGACATTATATTTATATCTGGATTCTGTTTTCACTACTTATTAGCAAATGGGATATGGTACAATCGACCTAACTTTTCCAAGCCTCTGTTTGCCCGTCTGTAAACTAATGGTAATAAAAAATAACATGGGCTGGGTGGGGTGGCTCATGCCTATAATCCCAGTACTTTGGGAGGACTAGGATGGCAGATTGCTGGAGTCCTGGGGTTTGAGACCAGCCTGGATAAGACCATCTCTTTAGTAGAGATGGGCGAAACCCCGTCCGTACTAAAAATACAAAAAATTAGCCAGCAGTGGTGGCACGTGCCTGTAGTTCCAGCTACTTGGGAGGCTGAGGTAGGAGGATTGCCTGAGCCTGGGAGCGGAGATTGCAGTGAACTGTGATTGCTCCAGTGTGGGTGACGAGAGACACCCTGTCTCAATAACAATAATAACAGGCAGGGCGCAGTGGCTCATGCCTGTAATCCCAGCGCTTTGGGAGGCCAAGGCAGGCAGATCACAAGGTCAGGAGTTTGAGACCAGCCTGACCAACATGGTGAAAACCCATCTCTACTAAAAATACAAAAATTCGTGGGACGTGGTGGTGTACGCCTGTAAACCCGGCTGTTCAGGAGGCTGAGGCAGGAGAATCAGCGAACCCGGGAGGCAGAGGTTGCAGTGAGCTGAGATTGCGCCATTGCACTCCAGCCTGGGCAACAGAGCGGGACTCCATCTCAAATAATAATAATAACAAACAATAATAACAACAACAACATGCAGTTTTGTTGCTAGGATTAAATGAGAAGAGTAAAACTTCTGGCATATAGCACTTACTGAATGGCTTTGTTCACTGCCCTTGAGTAGTTCTGATTTTAAAATAGACAGCAGCTTACAGTGTTATTCTAGTCTGAAAGCAGGAAGTAGAGGGACCCACTGAGAATCCACGGAAGAAAAATACAAGGATGTGGTCCTTGGACAGGCACAGCTTTGCTGCCTCTCCCTTCCAGTGAGCATGGGAAAGTAGACTTGCACTGTACAACATCCATGCTGCCGCCACTGTCACTTTATACTGAAGCATGAAAGCTGCAGCTCCGAATCCTAGTGGCAGGCATTAATAGCATGGGAGGTGTGTAGAAGACAGGCATGTTCAGAGTCTGTCACCATACCAACAACAACAGCAGCAATCACAATAGTAATAAATACTTGTGAAGCCCCTTACCCGTGTGCTCACTGGCTATCAGGACAGGAAAGAAATCTTAGTTTTGTAGTTCAGAGTGTGGTGCAAATCAATACATTTGTGTCAGCATCACAGTGTCCTCGTCTTTTTCTGACTCCACTCCCTCTTCTTTCTGCTCCCCAGTGGTGCGCTTCTTCCTCTAGATTTCAGCTAACAGTTGAGTTGTTCCATCTGGTTTGCCTTTTGATGATGAAGTGGATGGAAGAGTGGGCCATAGGTGCTTCAGATCCTGTGTGTATCCAAGAGTGATGGAAACTGGTTCTTCCTGGAATCTTCTGCATTAAACAGCTTCGAGACACAGTTTGCCCATCATAACATCCCTGATATTTCATTATGTCAACAAGACCCCCAGATCTATTAAACTTATTAAAGAG
The DNA here is from genome assembly GCA_963573385.1 of Cacajao melanocephalus. Classification (NCBI taxonomy): domain Eukaryota; kingdom Metazoa; phylum Chordata; class Mammalia; order Primates; family Pitheciidae; genus Cacajao; species Cacajao melanocephalus. The sequence continues at coordinate 4,801 of CAUYLG010018646.1, forward strand.
TGACAAGATGGTCCTCTTTGTTTGGCCTAGGTTGGTGTGGATCACGGCCTCAGGAGGAGGGGAAAAAACTCCCTGAAGTATGAGAAATAGAGAATACAATTTGTCGCTGCCCATTTGTATATAATTTTATAGTTTATAAAGGAATTTTACAATCTGAAAATTAATTCCTTGAAAACACAGACTTCACAAAATTGCTATTGAAAATAGAGAAATGGAAATAGATAGTGGTAATAATATGTACAACTTTGTTTTTACAACTTTTTATGAAACCACTTGTGCTGTTTTATGCATTTAAAAAAATCATTATATATCATGAAATTAAGACAGTTGCATACACTTGGTTTTCTGCTACATTTCTCAAAATTGAAAGTAAAAATTGAATGTATTTTTGACTAATCATCAGAGAAAGACAAGTTAAAACCACAGTGAGTATCACCACTCACCAGGTAGAATGACTGTTGTTAAAAATAAAGATAAATGTTGATGAGGATGTGGAGTGAAGGGAACCTTTGTACATTGTTGGTGGGAATGTAAATTAGTACAGCCATTATGGAAAACAGTATGGAAGTTCCTCAGAAAACTAAAAATAGAATTCCATATAATCCAGCAATCTTACTCCTGGGTGTATATCCAACCGAATTAAAATCAGTATGTTAAAGAGATGCCTGCACTCCCATATTTATTGAAATGTTTTTCACAATAGCTAAGATATGAAATCAGCCTAGATGTCCATCAATGGATAAATATGACTGTGTCATATGTATACTATGTCATACTATTCAGCCTTAAAAAGGAAATTCTGTCATTTCCAACAACAGGAATAAACCTGGCTGGCGTTACGCTAAGTGAAATAAGCCAGATACAGAAAGACAAATACTACATCATCTTATTTATATATAGAATCTAGAAACGTTCAGCTCAGAGAACTAAATTAGAATGGCGGTTTTAGAGATGGAAGTGGTGTGGTGCTGGAGGCAGGTAGGGGGAGATGTTGGTCAAAGGGGACAGATGCAGTTAGATAAGAGAAATAAGTTTTTGAGGCTTATTGCACAGCATAATGAATATAGTTAATAATAATGCATTGTATTGAAAATTGCCAAGAGAGTAGATTTTAAATATTTGCATCTCAAAAAAATGATAAAGTCTGTGAGGTAATGCATTTGTTAATTAGCTAGGTTTAATCATCCACAATGTATACCTATGGCAAAATATTACATGGTACACCACAAATACATATAATTATAATTTGTTCATTGAAAATAAGATTTTAAAATGACACACAAAAAAAAGATTGAATGCACCTTTTCAAACCCTCAAGATGCACTGTTTATGAATAGGCACTTTTCCTGAATCTATTTTAAGAAGGTTATTTATTAAGGCTTGGCAGCTACACAAAATCAGCCAGAATGTAAACTATGAATGGCAAGAGTTTTATCTGGTTTTGTCTCATTGTGGTATCCCAGCTCCTGGTACAGTAGGCACTAAATAAATTTTTGTGGAATTAAGTAGGTAATAATTTATAACTTGGGTGCTTCCGTGCTGTAACGATCTCTATCTATCTTTAACCACCTATCTCTAGTCATTCCTCTATCATGGTAATCCAATCCTTTCCCTCTCCACCCTTCCTCCCTGTCTTTTCTCTTTTCCCATCATTCCTTCATATTATTAGACTCCTCATCACACACACACACACATACACACACACACACACATACACGAGAGAGAGAGAGAGAGAGAGAGAGAGAGAGAGATCTTTACAGTATTCTTTACATCTGCCTGAACACATAAGAAATGTAAGTCATGCTGTCCTTAATCCCTTAACTGTTTTACAGAGTTTGGATGTCTATAAGCCAATTGATTCCAACGCACATATAACTGGTGATGTTACAGAATATCCTCTTCGAAGAGCATAACACTGTAGGCAAACATATGTGTTATGATCCAGAGAAATTCAAGTTTGGTAAGATGATTGTATTAGCTCGTTTTCGTGCTGCCGATAAAGACATACCAGAGACTGGGTAATTTATAAAGAAAAAGAGGTTTAATGGACTCACAGTTCCACATGGCTGAGGTGGGAGGCTTCATAATTATGGTGGAAGGCAAAAGGCAAGTCTTGCATGGTGCAGACAAGAGAGAATGAGAGCCAAGCAAAAACCTCATAAAGCCATCAGATCTTGTGAGACTTATTCACGTCCATGAGAACAGTATGGGGGAACCACTCCCATGATTCAATTATCTCCAACCAGGTTCCTCCCACAACACGTGGAAATTATGGGAGCTATAATTCAAGGTGAGATTTAGGTGGGGACACAGCCAAACGGTATCAATGACGTTTCTTGTTTTTCCTCTATAACTTGTACACTTGTCTAAGGTATTTGCAGTGAATCAAATGTTAGGCAAAGCCATGATGAGTTTTGCAATCTGAGGGTCCCAGCTGGGATAGCCTGTCACTTAAGTACAGTTTGCTGACAATGTGAGAAATAAGCCAGGAAATATAGCTCTTACACATATATAATTTTTTTCCACCTAAAACTCTCATTTCCACCAAAATGAATACGATAAAATCTATAGCAGAGTTGCTTCTCAATTTGTTTTTAATTTCACAAATATTCCATTTAAAAACAACCCTTTGAAACCTTTGTTTCCCTTACGTCACCCACTATGGAGTGGTAAGGAAAGGATTTAGAAATGGCATTTTCTATCTGATGCATTTTATTCATACTACGTGGTAGCAGCTCTTCTCAACTAGTGTGGGTCACCTGTGTGCCAGAAGATACTGACCCTTCGGCTCTCAGGTAGCTGGAGCCCTAGGGATGGTTTCTGACCAGAAGAAGGCATGTCTGGAGCTCCTCAGGTGGTAGCTGGTGGCACAAGGTCCTATGGGGTGTCTTGCTATCCCTGCAGGTAACAAGCATGCTGAGTTACATCTAGCACTATCTCTGCTCAGTGAAGTGACTGTGGAAGCCCAATTGATGATCCACAACCTGAATAACTTCTTGAGCAACTGGTCTCAGAGAATGCCATTTTACCCATCGTGGTCTACACTTGGGGAGCCAAGGGAAGAGTTCGTGGCTGAGAAAAAGGCCCATAGACCAAGGAGAGCTGGTCTAAGGAAGCTTGGCCAGGTCCACTGGCAGTAGCAGCACCAGGCGGTGGCTCCAAACTTACGTTTTCACAGATCATAGGAAATTTTCATACGACATTTACCAATGAAAGAAGAGTGAGAAGCATTCATTTTGTAAACATAATTTCAAAAGTTATAAATTTAGGAATGGTTAAAACATGAGGTTGTAATATTTTTGTTACTTCATTTTGTGAACAAAGCATCTCTTCATGGAAGATTAGGAATTTCGTGTTGCTGTTTCAAACTAACTTTAAAAAGATATATTCACAAAATCAAGCTTAAGTTTCCCATTAAATAATTCAAAAAATTTAATTTAGAGATTATATACAAATTAAGCATTTAATATCATCTCTAGTTATTTGGGCTTTTATGATAGTGAAGTAATGTAAAGATAATTTCAGAAAGCACTATATAAACATCCCCAAACTACTTGTAGCTTATCTCAGTGTACTATATAAACATTGTAATTGTCTATTTCGATATTATTTGAAAAAGTTTGGGAAGTAATTCCTTGCAGAGTACTATTTTTATCCAGCAGATATAAAGTAATAATAAAAATAAGAGGAATATGAATAGGAAGAAAATCTTAGGTATTTTGTATCTTAGATCACTTATGTGAAGCATCAGAGACCTCACTAGGACTCAGAGAATTACCCATGCTAAGAACTCAGTGTTTTTGTTGTTGAAAGGTTGAATTGTGGTCTGATGGAAGTCTACAGCCACAGTGAGAAAGCTGTTCTGGGATTTATTCATCATCATTGGCAAAATTACAATTTGTTTTTTATTTCTCCATATCACTCAATCCCTTTCCTGCTTCATTTATGCGATAGAGAAGACTCATGTGTAGGAAAATAGGCTAGTAAAATGAACAGCTCACACAAAAAGATAGGGATATGATTTTTACCTATATAAAAAAGACATGTGACCTTCTCACAAGGGACACGCAAATTAAAACTCTACTGAGATACAATTTCTCACCTATTACCTTGGGAAAAAGTATAGAGGTATGACAATCTAGATGGTTGGGCTATTGTTACAGCAAAAAACTGAAAACACCTCAGACTGTCATTAAAAGACACTGGCTGAATAAAATATAAACCACAATGGAATATTATGGAGATATTAAAAAGGAATGGGGAATATCTGTATATACTACTGTGGAACGGTCTCCAAGATTTAAGTCCAAAAAAGCAAGATAAAGTGTGTTTAGAATGCTATTGTTTATCAAAAAGAGAATGCATGTAAACCAAGTAAGGTTTATCCTTCCTTTGTGCTTTTTCGTAATATATTATATTACAAAATATAAGATGATATTATGTTACAAAATATACATATCTTACATTACAAAAAGAACAAAGGAAGTATAAACCTTACTTATTTTAGTTAGCAACACATGAAGAGAGGAACTCAGGTAGAAGGGACTGTGTCCGGAGCTACAGTTCTTTGAGTATATCTCCTACTTGTAAATTTGCTTTTTGAAACATACATGTTATTTAACATAATTACTTAAAGACTTTAAAAATTGTAAAATTTCTAAATATTAAAAATAATTTTTAAATGAACCTATTTTGTACCAGTTAGCAGCCCAACCACACCAAGTGGAGTTATTTCAAATGATTTTAAAACACAGGAATTTGTATAGTTTCAGTGAGGTATACAGAGACAAAAGAGCTACTAAATATTTAGTTCTTTCAGCAATTGTTATTAGTGATAATAATGTTATTATTCTAGAGTGTTCTGTGACTCAAGTGTACTAAATCAATGAACAATTATGCAACACTCAACTTTTAGTATCACCATTGTCTTTGAAAACCAGGACACTTGGCATTGGATAAAAGAAAAAGTTCTGTAATTGTAAGACAGTTGAAGGTATGCAGAAACATACAGTTCTGATTTGCATTAAGTATATCAAAATTAGTTTATATTTTATAGCTCTGTCCACTGAAAAGGCCTAGAAATGATCAGGAGTAATCATAACAACACAGGGAATGGGCTGCGGTTCCTAAATAATGTTTCCCACTAAAAGGAACATGTCTTAGAGATATGTGTAATTCTGAGGTCTGGGGTAGGAATTGTATGAGATGAGCTTGGAATCTGTTATCATATCAGATGGGAATGGACTTACCAAAGACTATAATTGCATCAAAACGACTCAGGGTTCAACCTAAGATGGTCCTACCAACCAAAGATGTGACATCTATAAAGACAACAAACAATAGATGAAAACATATCATGTATGCTTATATTCATGAGTTCTAGTAATTCTGAAAATAACAGCCATCACCTAACAATTGTCGTGAGAGGATGTCTTCTTAGAGCTGTGCTGTTGACTGCCCAGTCCTACCCAGTGCTTTTCTTCCACAGGCATCAGAACTGCACTGCAAACGGAACTCCCCCCCTCTTCTATTCTCTTCCCTTCACCCTTCATAAGCATTTCCCCCAATCTCTCTCTTGTCCTTCTAATTCCGTTTTGGCATCTGTTTCTCTGAGGTCTAAAACTAACACACCCCCATTAGTACATTAGTAAGAATCAAAATATCAGATATATTAACTGTTTTCTTAGACAGTAGAAAAAGTCTGGCTTTGAAAGATAGGATAAGAAAACAAATTGCTGGAGGAGCTAAAGGAAGTCATCTTTTAATGGGTTCAGGAAAGAGATCTTCAACTATGGGTAAGAACAGAGTTTCAGGAGATGTCCAGCCCTGAAGGAGTGAGTTTGAAAACAAAGAATTAGACTAACAAGTTCCAGAGAAGAGTGTTCTAGATGAGTTTCTAGCAAGGATTTGGGCCTAAGGTGGGGGGCATTAATTTACTCAATAATTTAACATATATTTAAATGTCTACTCTATCCTAGATACTTGAGCTATGTTGCAGAAAAGAAAAAGAAATCAAGGTTTGTCTAAGGTAGAGTTTCAGTCTCATGATACACACTAAAAGTAAACTCTCTATTTCTCAGTCTGGTGTGGGACCAGTTCTAATTTTTACTTCTCTTCTGACTACCTGCAATTGAGGAGCTTTACTTTCCATTATAAAGACAAAAGTTTGTTCTTCCTTCTCATCTTCCACTGTCCTAATCCAGAGCCAACCTTGAACTAAGCCAATCATATAACACTTTATTTACATATCTGCTTTCCCAGCCAGACTCTGAACTTCACTACATCTCCACCCTTCACCATAGTACAAGGTACACAGCAGAAACCCAATAAAGAAACAAATATATGCTAAACAGAAAGCAATACAGGACATTAGAATACACAGCTTTCAGGGTCAGAAGTCCTCTATATTCCTAGAAACATTCATCTAGTAAGAGAGTCTGAATAAAATGGGGGAGTCACACAGTCATGTACAGTAAACCCTTTGCTTGGAGGATCATAAATCAGAAAAACAAAATAAAGGCTCTGAGAAATCCTGCATTAAAACAATTATAATTTTAGTCTGAAATTTTGCAAAGTTTACTGTATTTCTATTTACATAGAACTATGAATGTATAAGGAGGCAGTGAGTGGTGGTCTCTTTTTTGATATGGTAATTTTCAGGAATAAAATGGCTTTTATACTGACAATAGAGCTATTAATCCTCAACTTTCTCAAAATGATCCTCCAACTGCTCTGTCATATTTTATTGATCATAATTTTTAAAAATCTTAATTTGTCCCTAGTAGATATTCTCACTTATAGATGTGATTCATAAAAGGACAGGGTATTATTTGCAAGATTAAATTTGGAATAATAACATTATTACCACTAATAACATAATTGCTGAAAGAACTAAATATTTAATAGTTCTTTTGTCTCTGCATACCTCACTGAAACTATACAAATTCCTGTGTTTTAAAATCATTTGAAATAATTGCACTTGGTGAGGTTGGGCCGCTAACTGGTACAAAATAGGTTTATTTTAAAAATTATTTTTAATATTTATCCATGGTCCTGTATTTTAAAAGATCAGATTTTTCTCCTTAATATTTTCTATGGCAATGATCAGATATTCTTGTAGATAAACCTTTAAATGTAGGCATGTTTATTGGATTAATGTAATATATAATTTGTACTACATGCAGTATAGTGTGGGGTAAGAAGAGCATGCTACTTAAAAATAATAAATAGAAAACACTTTTATTACAAAATAATCTTTAATTTCTTCAATTATCTATAAAAGATTAAAAGGAGTCGTATTTTATGTAATTTTGGACGTCTTTCCAAGTGTTTTATCCATGCAAATTGCCAACCACATCATTTTGAAATGGTTTCCTGCAACCTTGCTAACTCCTTATTCTTAGGTCTTGTTAATTAGAAAAGAAAGTCAGCCATATTTGATGTAAAATTTTGGGTATATCATTGTTTCAATTTGCAATTCCTTGGTGAATGCTGAAGCTGAGCTTCCTGCCATTTGTTTGTAGACCTTTCCAGATTCTTCCGGTACTTTCTTGTTCATAACCTGTGGCAGAGAGCACTATTGAAGATTCATGTTCCCCAGGGATTTTATGAAGTGGTTGCTGATAAGTGATCTCAGCCAGCTACCATATTCCTGGCTCTGCTTGCATGTGGATTGGAATATATGACTTGTCCTCAGTGGAATATGACTAGAAATGATGTTATACCTGAACTATTGTGGATCAGAAGTGAGTGCACCCTCTCTGTTCTTTTTCCCTTCTAGCTATATGCAGAGGCTTCTGAAGCCTTAGGAGGTGGAGTTCTCCCCAGGATTGAAGGAGCCTGGGTCCCTGAGTGACCATGCGGAGAAAAGCTGGCCATCAACCAGGAATTTTCCTTTGGACTGTTAGATGAATGAGAAATTAACTCTTGTGTTAATACAATGAAATTTGGAGGTTTATTTACTACAGAAGCTGGCAGCATTGCCTTAGCAAATACATATTCTTTACCTATTATTCTGTTGAATTATTTTTGCATTAATGTTTAGTAGCTTTTTTTAAAAAATATGGATGTATAAAGTTGCAAATACCTTCTCCAAATCTGGAGCACTTTTCTCCCACTGTGAAGTATAGTTTTTAATTAAAATGGCCATTTTAATTAATATTTTCCTTTATGGATTCTGCTTTTTTGTCATTGTTTCTTAAAAGCAAATCTTTTGCCTAATAGCATAACAATTTTTCCATGTTCATGCAAAAAACTACACCTTTTATTTTTAAAGTTTTGGTCTTAATTTTTTCCCCAGAATTTTCATATCTATTTGATGTGGACTACAGATCTAGTTTCATCTTTCCACCTCCCCCAGTTAATTGTTCCAGAACGGTTTGTTAAACATTCATTGTTTCTCTACTTATCTATAATGCTTTGCTGTAATGTCCTTCTGATCTGTAATATATCAAGTTCTCACTGTACTAGACTCTTGGACTAGAAGAGTGAACTGAGACACTAACCTTTCTTTTTCTTTCTCTCTATATAGTATATATAGTATAAACACACATATGCAGAAAGTTTTTTTTAAAGTCATTGTTTTACAAAAATGATATCATACTTGTTATACATATTTTCTGCATCTTGCTTTTTTTTCTATTCAGTAGTAGCTCATGAAAATACTTCCAAATAAAGTAGTATAACAATAATTTTTAATGGCTGAATAATTTATAAACAAGTATTCACAAGAAGAAGTGTTGTATAATTTCTTCTTCCACTCCCCTATTAGTGGGTATTAACATTTTGCTTGTTTTATTGCCACTAAAACATGGTTGCAATAAATAGTTTTATACAACTGTTCCTACATGTTAGTCAAGAATATATTTATTTTTAATTTTAGTGTATCTTGCCAGACTGCCTTCCAAGAAGTTGTAACACATTAACACTGAAAGTATGAAAGTAATCTTTATATTCATTTTGCCAACAATGGGTGTTGCAGCTCATTGTTAAATTTTAGGAGCCTGATGGGTACAAAGTGATCTTTCTGTTTGTTTTAGTTTTTTTTTTTTTCAAATAAGCCTTTCTTTTAAGTGTTTCTTGACCACTTAGAGTAACTCCTCTGTGATTTATGCACTTACGGAAGTTCTTTGACAATACCTCTGGAATGGGTAGTATTTAAGTGGAATCAGCTCTTTCCACAGGAATAATCAATTTCTGTGGTTCTCTTAGGGTTCAAGGGGCTTCCATCTACAGTCCTTTATCTGATCTGACAATATCAGATGTGTTGAATGGCACCAAGTAGACACTCATATCTTACCACTTGTGCTATGAAGCAACAGTGATTCTGAGATACCAGGTGACTTTTTTTTTGGCTGGTAAGCACCAGTGCCTTACTCTTTCCCAGTCCCCTTGCTGTTTTCCTAGTAACAGTTCCCGGCAGCGAGGGCTTCTGTGAGTTTTACTATTTGTTCAAGTGCTGCTCTGTAGAAGAGAGGTGGGGCAGATCAGAGCCTAAGTCCCCAGCTCAGAAATTCCTCTTCAACATTATTTTGGGGTGGCACGAAGAATGATAGGCATTCCCAAAGTCACATTTTGCTGTAACTTCTCCCATCTGTTTCTATGGAGTTTTCACAGGCATACAGTAACCCCTTCTCTATCGCTTTACTCATCAGCCGTTCCCACGAGAACCGCACTGACCAACATTAGCCATAGCCACATGCAACGATTATTTAAATGAGTTAAAACAAAATTTGCAATTCAGTCACTCAGTTGTCCTAGCCCCATTTCAAGTGCTCAGTAGACACATGAGGCTAGTGGGCTAAGAAAGTAGACAGCACAAATATAGAACATTTCCATCATCACAGAAACTTCTATTTATTGAACAGAGTTGCACTAAAGTATAAGTGACTAATAATAGCTTATAATAGTTTTCCTTCTGGAAGATCTATATTTAACTGACTTCTTTCACTGAATGGATCCAGCTCTGATATTAGCCTTTAAGAGGTTTGTAAGCATCCAGCCTCTCCGCTGCCCCTGAAACCTAGATCAGAGATGCTCAGATCTAATTACACATAGGATCACCTGGGAAGCGCAATCAGACTGTCAGAAGGAAGAGTGGCAGGACACTTTAGTTTTGAAAGTCCAGGTGATTCTAATATTCACTTGGCATTGAGAACCACAGACTGAAGCTGTGGCTTGGCATGGCTAGGTCTCTGACGGTGAATATTTGGCCTTAGGTGTAAAGTAATCCATCAACCTGGCTTATTACTTCCCAGAGCCACATGTACTACTGCATCTTGATTTTTGCTTGGGCTCCTTTGACCCCAGAAACCTGCTTTGCTTTTCTCTACCTCACAGAAATTTATTTTGTTAGAGTTTCAGTCCAATTGACCAATATACTTAGTATTTAATAAAACTGATAAGGAAGCCTCAATGATGCAGGTAATAGAGAAGCAAATTTAAGCAGTGAGGCAGGAAGTCATTGGTTATTTGCTTTCCACTGTTTAAATACCCACATTCATTTCTTATTAGCCAAACTAAAAATAAAAGAATAAAGAGAGAGAATATTTTTCATATAGTTATCAGAGGACCACAAAACCCAGAGCCACAGAACAATCACTGCAGACCACGTGGTCTAGTGGAAAGGGGCACTAGGATTCAAGACACACACAACTGTCTAGAGGCAGGACTACACAGCCTGGCCACTCCCAGCAGAGCTCTATCCAGTCTGTGCCCCTATCTCCCTCTGGTTCATTTACAGCACCAATGTAACAACTCAAAATTCATATAACAAAGCCAATACCTTCATTCAAAGCAATCTGTCAGAACAGCTTAAACTGAAAGCTATTGGCTAGGAAAAAATGGGTTAGAGAAAATAGAGTGGGGAAATGGATTAGGGAAAAAAACATGAGACAAACTCAATTTTTTTTTTAGTTCTCCAATTTTTTTTTTTTAATTTTGAGACAAGGTCTTTCTCTGTTGCAGTGGCACAATCATGGCTCACTGTAGCCTTAACTTCCTGGGCTCAAGTGATCCTCCCACCTCAGCCTCCTGAATAGCTGGGACTACAGGCACATGATACCATACCCAGCTCATTTTTAAAATTATTTTTTGTAAAGATGGGGTCTTGCTATGCTTCCCAGGCTGGTCTTAAACTCTGGGATCAAGCAATCCTCATGCCTCAGCTTCCCAAGATGCTGGGATTACAGATGTGAGCCACCATCCCTGGCCAGTCCTAAATCTTATACAATTTGTGAAACTCTCTTTAAAGATAGAAAAAAAATTAAGAATGATGGTTTCCAGTTTATCCACATCCCTGCAAAGGACGTGAACTCATCCTTTTTTATGGCTGCATAGTATTCTACGGTGTGTGTGTGTCACATTTTCTTTATCCAGTCTATCATTGATGGGCATTTGCGTTGGTTCTAAGTCTTTGCTGTTGTGAACAGTGCCCCAATAAACACCACATGTTCTCACTCATAAGTGGGTGTTGAACAATGAGAACACACAGACACAGAGAAGGGAACATCACACACTAGGGCCTGGAGGGTGGGGGGCTATGGGAGGAATATCAGGGGGCATGGGGATTGGGGAGAGTTAGCATTAGCAGAAATGCCTAATGTAGATAACGGGGTGATGGATGCAGCAAACCACCACCACAGCATGTTATACCTATGTAACAAACCTGCAGGAACTGCACATGTACCCCGGAACTTAAAGTAGAATAAAAATAAATAAATAAATAAATGTTTGAGATGATGGACATGCTAATTACCCTTATCCAATCACTATACACTGTATATTTCAAAATACCTACCCTATAAATATGTAAAATTATTTGTTAATAAAAAATAAAATATTGAAAAAAGAAAAAACATTAGGTACAAAACAAATATTTATTAGAGGCTACAAAAGAAATATTACAGTTTTCAAAGACTATCTGCAAACCAGAAAATCCAGAGAAAATATTTTATTTATTAACCACTGATACCTCTTATACTATTTTTACCGTAACTATTGCTGCATATAACAACTTTTTTTTGTATAGATGGGTTGGGGGGGTGCTCAATATGTTGCTCAGGCTGGTCTTGAACTCCTGACCTCAAGCAACCTTTACCTCAGCCTCCCAAAGGAATTACAAGTGTGAGCTACTGGGCTTGGCCTATAACAACTTTTATATCACTATTTTGGCAAGAATACTATACAAATTCAGTCTTCCCACCATTGCGACGGATTAATATTATTAGTCAATATTTATAGTTACTGACAGTTTACAAAACGTTCAGCTTTAAACTCCATTATTGGTAATGCCATATATATTTTTAGGATTCTCACTAAATCTAAAAAAACTCTAGTTCCCTTCTTTATATATAAGCTGTAGGATTTCTGGCATTTCAAGTTTTCTTGTCTAGTGACCTATTTTAAATGCTAACACCCACTAACCAGTGTAAGGCAAATATTTTTTATGGTGAATTAGGAATGTATGCTATCTTTGCTAATGTCAGATTTCACATCATGTTAGCAAGAAATTAATAAATGCCTACACAAGAGCAAAGAGCATGGTCCAGCAAAGGAAGAAGTGCCCTTTGGATGGAGCGTGGTGTAAAGGGAGAGCTAGAGGGGATATAACCTAGAAAGCTGCGTTAAAGCCAGGTAGGACATGAGTTGTAGTGCCAAATGCTGTTGGTGCTGAGGAAAGACTATCATACCTCTCAAAGAATTAAGAAAACTGTTTATGGATTACTGAACACAGAAAAAGAGTAGGGCCAGGAGAATTTTCAGAGGAGTCAGACAAATCTTTGGATTCTGTCTCTATACTCACTAGCATGTAAGGCCTCCCCAGCAACTAGTCATGGGAATGACTGCAAGCTACATAAAGAGACCTCACTAAACCCAAAGTGCATGTGTCATCAACATCAACTCAACTCGCCCTTAGCTGCATTTCAAAAATGACATGCTTACTCCAACTCTACCTGGCAAGCGGGGAAACGTGAGGGATCTGAAGTTGAAATCAAAAAGGAGAATATTCTATACTGAATAAAATGTCTCACTTTTGCAAATTTTACAGGTATATAATGGCTATATGAAGATATTACTGGGGAGCTCACTACCGAGACCAGCTCGGCTATAGAGAACCCCACCCAGATGGTGTTGAAGGAATTGAGAAGCAGACACCCAGATAGAACAACAAAGTGGGTCTATCTGCGGGGGCCAGCAGCTTTCTGAGCTGAGAGCCTCAAGGGGCTGACAGCATTCCAAGCTGAAGGCCTTGAGCGGACTCTGACCCACGTAGTTATTCTCTCTAAACAAGTGATGATTATTAACAAAGAGATGTTCGGTACTTTCTCATAACACAAAAATAAACCAGGTAGGCAGCTGGTGCCCACTTACCACTGATCACAGACAAACTAAAAAGTATTCTCTATGAGGAAGCCCCGGGGGCGGGGTCGCATATCCCACACTTAAAGAATTGTTTTAACCAGTGCATGATATTTATATACTGTCTTGCCACTTTAAAATGCTCCAAATAGTTTTCCACTTGTGGGGTGGGGGGGGGGCAGCTAGGTTTTCCTTGCCATTGTTCTTTCTAGCAAACAATATATTCTATCATGCAGTCAGCATTTCTCAGTGATTATACACTTAGCATTTCTCAACAGCCCACCTAGAGCTTTAGTGTGGCACATGCAAAGGAGAACTCCCAAAGCTTAAGCATCAATAGCTTCATTGTAAATTCTCTGCTTGGAGCCAGATGCCTGAGTTTGAAACTTGGCTGTGTAACCGTGCATAAGTTACCTAATCTTTCTGGGACTCAGTTTCCTCATTTGTGAAGTACTAATGATAGTATCTACCTCATCAGGTGGCTGACAGGATTGATTTATATATGCAAATAGCTAATAACAGTGCTTAGCACATATTAGAGTCTTTTTTAGAACAAGCTTGTCCAACCCTCAGATCAAAGGCTACATGTGGCCCAGAATGGATTTGAATGCAGCCCAACACAAATTTGTAAACTTTCTTAAAACATTATTAGTTTTTTGCGATTTTTTTTAAGCTCATCATTCTTTGTTAGTGTATTTTTATGTGTGGCTCAAGACAATTCTTCTTCCAGTGTGTATTAGAGAAGGCAAAAGATTGAAAACCCCTGTTTTAGAAGTATATTGACAATAGATCACATTTGCATGGCATTCTTCGTTATAATATGATTCATCTGATCCTTTCAGTATTTCCACAGTCTGGTTATCCTTGTTTCTATTTTTGAGATGAAGAAATCCAGGATACAGGAGTTTAAGCAATTTGCCTCCCAGTGTGTTTTAGATGTCTCTTTTTGGAGCTTTTATGCTAGCCTCTCTTATTGCACAAATGATTTGGTATATGTATTTGTCCCCATCGTCTATTCAGGCATAATCACTGATTGAAAGGCCAAGGTCTTATCTGACTTCAAATCCCCAGGGCCTGTTAGTAGGTAATCAAAGTAAGTGTACTTATATGCCTATTTTTTTTTTTTTTGAGACAGAGTTTTTCTCTTGTTGCCTAGGCTGGATTGCAGTGGTACAATCCTGGCTCACTGCAACCTCCTCCTTCCAGGTTCAAGTGATTCTTCTGCCTCAGCCTCCCAAGTAGCTGGAATTATAGGCACACACCACCATGCCCAGCTAATTTTTTGTATTTGTAGTAGAGACGAGGTTTTCACCATGTTGTTCAGGCTGGTCTTGAACTATTAACCTCAGGATCCACCCACCTCGGCCTCCCAAAGTGCTGGGATCACAGGCATGAGCCACTGTGCCTGGCCTATGCCTATATTTCTTAAAGGACTAGTCCTTATTGCTACCACCTGGCTTCGTCTATAAACTCCGTGGATGTGTCTTTCAAGATATAGAAATATGATCCTCTCTAGACACGCTAATGGTGCTAATGGTAGTAATTGTTTGCAATTCCCATTGTTTTCTTAAAGAACGAGACTCTCTTTTACATTATGGGCAAAACATTTACATTTTCTGAAAGCGTGGGAACTATTTGAAATGGGGAATTGAAAAACAGTTCTTCCTTTTAACATAAGCCAGTGGAGAGAAACAGAGCATTCTGGGACTAAAGCCATCTCCACGGCTTTTGTTGGCCTTCTTCTAATAAATGGAATTTTATTTGGAAATCATTTATTATAGGTAGTTTCCCTCTTTCAATCTACTATTCTTAGAGCACACTTATTGGCTGCAATTTCTTGCCAGCTTGCAAGTTATTTGTAATGTTTTCCACCATCAAGAATCCCTGTTGTGGTTTATTTTTAATGGACTTATTGCCTAGTTCCACTGGAAAACTTTTATGATGGAATTTATAGCTACTTGATTATGTTTTTCCACATGTTTTATGTATTTAAAGCTCATGGGGATTAGTGTATAGAACACACGTGGATTTGGTTTGGGCACTGATTTTTACTCATTGTCTCTGCAGGATTCCTTCAACCTACAACGTGACCAACCTCACCTCTTCCAACTTTCAGGTTGTGCTGCAGCCTAATCAGTCAGGAATTTGAATAAAAATAAAACTGGAAAGTTCTCCTTCCCAATCAACAACTTCCTCGGTTCACCTTAAAAATTTGTAGATGCTGCAAAGCTGTGGTATCTGAGCTGTGTGAGAAAGCAAAACAAAACAAATTGAACTCTGCTCTTTTAACAGCCCAGCAGATTAGAATTTAAATATGCAGATTTTCTTTGTGTGTGTGTTTTTTTAAACACATTATCATCCTATTGAGAAATGATTCCCGCTTTACAAACTGAATAATAATGAAATTATATGACTGCTTTTCAAACTAAGAAAGCTTGGTTTGCAGAACTTAGAATTGAGCTACTATTTGCTCTAGCAATCCCATTATTAAGTATATACCCAAAGGAAAATAAATAGTTCTACCAAAAAGACACCTGCACTCTCATACTCATCACAGCGCTATTCAGAATAGCAAAGACATGGAATCAACCTAGGTGCCCAACAACAGTGGATTAGATAAAGAAAATGTGGTACGTATATATCATGGAATACTACACAACCATAAAAAAGAAGTTATGTCCTTTGCATTGACATAGATGCAGCTGGAGACCATTACAGTGAGGAAGGAGACCCAGGCATCTAGGATCACCTCCCCCTTGACCTCCACACTGCATTTCAATAGAAGAAAAGGCTGGTCGACTGGCATCTCCTAAATCACCTTCCTGTAAATAGCAGGCATGGGATGGGGGAATCTCTCCGGAGACCCAGGCATCTAGGATCACCTCCCCCTTGACCTCCACACTGCATTTCAATAGAAGAAAAGGCTGGTCGACTGGCACCTCCTAAATCACCTTCCTGTAAATAGCAGGCATAGGATGGGGGAATCTCTTGGGAAAACACTGTTTTTACTTAAACAAGATCAAACCCCTACCCCACTCCTCCATCCGAGACCAGAAACCTTTCACATGTAATTCCTAAAACTGTAAACCCAAGACCCTTCCATATGTGATTTCTAAGGCTGTAAACCTAAGATCCTCTCACGTGTAATATCTAGAGTGTAAGCCTATATAAAGCTAGAGCTTCTCTTTGTTAGGAGAGCTGAGTCATTTAGACAAATTGTCACCTGGCTCCCAGCCGTAATAATAATAATAATAATAAACTTCTTCCTTCCCAGTTAGGTATTCGAGAGGTCTTTTTCTCGTGGCCGCTCCTGCTACAATCCTAAGCAAATTAATGCAAAAACAGTAAGCCAAATACTGCATGTTTCACTTATGAGTGGGAGCTAAACATTGATTTGAGTACACTGGACATAAAGATGGGAACAACGGACATTGAGGACTACTAGGGGGAGGACATGGGTTGAAAAACTATTGGGTATTATGCCTGAAACCTGCGTGATAGGATCATTTGGACCCCAAATCTCAGCATCATGCAACACTCCTGTAACAAACCTGCACACGTAACCTCTGAATCCAAAATAGAAGTTGCAAAAAATATATAATACAACTTGGTTTTCTTTTTAGATCTTTCTGGTGAAAGATCCAGGTAATCAGGTTGTCCTGGGATGAAGACATCCCCAAAATGTGTTTGACAGTTATTTGAGGAGCAGGTCTCTCCCCCTCCTTCTTCATTATTTTATTTTATTTCATTTTATTTTTTGAGACAGAGTCTCACTCTGTTGCCCAGGCTGGAGTGCAGTGCTGCGATCTTGGCTCATTGCAACCTCTGCCTCCTAAGTTCAAACAATTCTTGTGCCTCAGCCTCCTGATGTACCTGGGACTATAGGCATGTGCCACCGTGCCCAGCTAAGTTTTACAATTTTAGTAGAGACAGGGTTTCACCATGTTGGCCAGGCTGGTTTCGAACTCCTGGCCTCAAGCAATGCGCCTGCCTCCTCCTCCCAAAATGATGAAATCACAGGTGTGAGCCATGGTACCCAGCCCTTCTTTACTATTTTATTTTTATCTCCATGTAAATTTAAGAGGTTTTGTTATTTATCTGATATTTAACAGTGAACATTGATAAAAACTAAGACTTTCCAGCAGGTGAAACCACTCACTGAAAATGGAAAGTTAACAGGCGAAATGGAAGTTAGCAAGGTAATAGCAGTAGCAAAAAAGATGTAAATAATAATGATTTCATCACTCTTTATGTCTTCAGATTTTTTGAATCCTTACTAGTCTTCACAGATCTGCATAACCTCCTGGAGAAGCCTAGAAATAAAGATAGGACTCTATTCACACTCCGTCTTCCACTCCAGTAATGGGATAGAGAGAAGAAAAGAAAAGAGGAAAATACCTTAGATAATTAGTAACAAAGGAATTAACCATTTTTTTAGTCAAGATGAATTTTAAGGCCCCATTTCCTAGATATTTTTTAAAAAGGAAACTTTCTTCGCTATTAATGGAAAGTTACAGCCACTTCAGGAACTTAAAGTTTGGAATGTACCATTTGGGAGAATTTTAATGAGTAGGAATGTCTTACTCATTATTCCATGAGCTCGCTATTAATAGCTGTAATTCAAATGCATCATAAAGGTTTAAGGGATGCTCATCTACCGGGAGTTAGGTGCTATTTTTCTTCACTGAAACAGGTAATTAAGAGCCTGGAGGACATGGGGTAAAAGATACAAAACATTATTTCAAGGTTTATTATTATTATTATTAATCTGCCTACCCTAGTATTCTTAACCTTTCTCATTTTCTTCAGTCATCCACTGTTAGTAATTCTGAACTCCTTGCCGAACAGCTGATGGTCTCTTAGAAAGGGTCTCATAGGAGGGAGAGTAGAGTTAGTAGATCAGACTTTGAATATCTTCCTTCTGGGACAACACAGCTTCTCCAGTACCAGCCCATTTTGTGCAGCTCCTGATAACCTGGGCAGAAGGAAACAACTGGAACCTTGAGCTCATTTAAAGTCCTGATAAATTCTCTTTACAATGGAGGGCCAACAAAAGAAAAAACAAGCCCATAAACTTTCCTCAGTCAGAATGTAAAGTGATGCAAGACTCACCTCAACCAGTTCTAGGGTATCATTTAGCTGAGGGCAGATAATACAGACCTGTTTTCAAAGGTTGGTGAAAAGACAGCTCAGTCCCATGGCCAGAGTTCATACTCTCTAACCCTCAGCTATTTTGTTTAGTTTAGTTTAATAAGTTTGCTGAAGGCCAATTATGTGTTGGTAACGGGAGCTGAAACAATAAATAGGATACAGTTCCTTTCTGCTAAGAGCTTGGCAATTGATCACCTGAAGAGCTGAATCATGAATTCTTCCCAACGTGACTGTCAATAAACCACGTTCACTTGGAGCCTTCTGCTTCTGAATGTGAAATGGATTCAGTTTCCTACTTGACTAATTGTATGTCTTATTCCTCTGTTTGAGTTATTTGTTGGCTGGGGCAGGGGACAATTTTTGAATGTTTATTCTAAGTATGTGCATACATGCATTGTCATTTTGCGTAAGCATATTTTCTTTACATGCCTTTCATCCTTAAGATTTTATCCCTGGCTTTTTCCAGATCTTATTCTGCTGGTAATTTCTTTCTTCCTTTCTCTTTGGTTTTGACTTTTGTCTCTCTTTCTCCCTTTTTCTTTAAGAGTAAACATATTTTAAGGCAGGAGGGCCTAATTGCAAAGCTAAAACTAACATTAAAAAATTAAAATATTTAACAGACATTACATACAAACTAAATGAAATATTTTGTTAAAATAGTGGGGTGGGCAGATTTTGGTAGTTAACCTTCATCTGCAAGGATTTATCTCTTTTAGAAAATCTGAAGTTTGCTTCAGATGTAGACAATGTAAGCATGTTTAACAGTCAGAACCATTCATTTTTGCTGCCTTTCAAACTTCCTGCTTTTTTTTTTTTTGTACTTTAGCTTCTAGGGTACATGTGCAGATCATGCAGGATTGTTGCATAGGTATACACATGGCAATGTGGTTTGCTGCCTCCATCCCCCTGTCACCTACATCTGGCATTTCTCCCTGTTATCCCTCCCCAACCTCCCCACCCCCCCGCTGTCCCGCCAGTGGCCCCCCCCCCAACAGACCCCAGTGTGTGAGGCTTCCCTCTCTGTGTCCATGTGTTCTCATTGTTCATCACTCGCCTATGAGTGAGAACATGTGGTGTCTGATTTTCTGTTCTTGTGTCAGTTTGCTGAGAATAATGGTTTCCAGATTCATCCATGTCCCTACAAAGGACACGGACTCATCGTTTTTAATGGCTGCATAGTATTCCATGGTGTATATGTGCCACATTTTCTTAGTCCAGTCTATCATCGGTGGGCATTTGGGGTGGTTCCAGGTCTTTGCTATTGTAAACAGTGCTGCTATGAACATATGTGTGCATGTGTCTCTATAATAGAATGATTTGTAATCCTTTGGGTATATACCCAGTAATGGGATTGCTGGATCAAATGGGATTTCTATTTCTAGGTCCTTGAGGAAGCGCCACACTGCCTTCCATATGGTTGAACTAGTTTACACTCCCACCAACAGTGTAAAAGTTTTCCTATTTCTCCACATCCTCTCCTTTTATTTTACTTATTTTTAGAGTACACACACACACGCACACTTAGACTACACATGCACAACATTGTTGTAAGTATAAAGCAAACATCTCTTCCTGCCTGTGAAATGAAATACCAATTCTGAGTCCACCTCTTCAACATTTCTCGTCCTTCCTCCCTGACCCTGTCTGCTCCCATTTGTTTTCTTAGCACTCTGTGCTTCCTGTGACACCCCTGTCCATGAACTGTCCCCACTGCTGCACTTTTCTGAAGCCTATCTTGCCTTTAATGTCTATCTCTTCCATGGATTGTATGAAACATTTTGACATTGGAGCAGAATAATAATTAATAATAATAGTGGCAACCATTTGCCTTGCTCTGCACTGGACACCATGATGCATTATCTTATTTTGTCCTCCTGGCAGCCTTATAAGGACAAGGAAATAGAGATTTTAAAACTTGCTCAAATTCATAAACTAGTAAATGTGGAAGTATAATTGGATCTGAGGTTTACAGCAACCCAAGTTGCATGCTCCAAACCTAAAGAAAGAACCTCTGAAAGAAATGGAAGGTGTAAAGACTTCTAGGTGAGAAGTCAGGGGTGAATTAATGGGAACTGGGAGAAGGGAAAAGTGGTAGAAAAATTACAGTGATGGAATTGATAATACTTGATATTTAATTGAATATGAAATCAGAGAAAACAGTTAAAGAAAATACCATTGTTACTTGCCTTGGTAACTAAGACAATGAGAGTTCCAACCAAAACCATGAATTTCATTGCTGGAATCTGAGCCAAGGAGAGTAAAGACATTTATTTTGGGATAATAGCTTAAGTATAACCTATTGCATTACTTCTCTGAGTAATGGAGATTTGTCTCAGGCAGCCCTTCTTCTATGAAGATTTAGACCTAAGTCTGATCTTATTTCCAACGGCAGCAGACGGCAGACACTGCCGAGACAAAAGAAATCGATGTTCTGCTTTGAATTTCAAAATAGATATTTTTGAAGTTTATGGTGAGATGATCTCAAAAGAAGTTCTTTTTTTTTTTTATTTGTAAGAGCCTGGCTTAATGAGCACTAAAAGAGTTTTTCCAGAATTTCCAAATCTAGGCTTTGAATATTGAGTCATATACAGAGAACTAAAGCACAGTGTCTACTCTTGTGGAGGCTGCTCAAGCAATACTCCCACCTTAGCCTCCCAAGTAGCTGGGACTTACAAGTGTCTGTCACTACACTTGGCTAAGTTTTGTACTTTTTCTAAAGGTAGGGTTTTACCATGATGCCCAGGCTGGTCTTGAATTCCTGGGCTCAAGTGATTCTCCCTCCTCGGCCTCCCCAAAGGCATGAAGTTTTAACATAACTATAGAGTAGGTAAGGATATGGCTGTGACTTAAGTGAGGACAATTTCTATGAGGTAGGTAAAGGAAATGAAAGTCCTTTCTATGTCTAAGGGAAGGAGTCGAGTCTGGGAAGAGAGGAGAATGAGAACAAGGACAGAGAGAGCACGTGAACACAATGAAACATGAAGACAAGAACGAGAGCTCACCGACGGGGAATCTAGTCCATGCCCCGCTGCTATCTTACAAAAGTGAGGAGGGACTTATTGATGACAGTCACAGTGGTAGAAGAACCCCAATAGCTTTGGAATAATTCCAAAGCCAGAGGATTTTCTCCTTCTCTCCTATGGCATGGCCCCTTCAGGAAGGTTTGCGTTCCGCATCATTCTAGATCAACATGGCAACCTGGAAATACAGCAGTGGAGGAAACTATAATTGCCAATATTGGAGAAAGGGTTTAAGTATATGGGCCTGAGATACTATTCCTGGTTTTCAGGGCCTATATGTGGAGTGCTGGAAGTTTCTGTATGTTCTGGAAGTAATGTAGATTACGGTAAGAAAACTGGAAGAGACCAGAGATCAGGAAGCAGAGGGTAAAGAGTAAGTGGAACACCAGCAGTAGAGGCCACTGCTGAGGAGTCAGAGGGGAGAAGTACAAAACCTGAGAGAACAGATGAACTCAGCAGTGCCTTGCGGTATGAACACTGGCTCAGCGTGTTCGTAACCAACTGGGTCCATTCAGACCACAACAGAGGCCACCAGTACAGGGGAGGGTGGCAGACCGGGTGCTACTTCATGCAACCGATCACTGAGGCTGATTGAGACATCTGAGAAGACAAGTAGGAAGCAAAAAAAGGTGAAGACTATGTACGCATTCAATAGGCACTTATTTAACAAGGGAGATGAGTGTAGAATTTAGTTAGAAAAAAATAGTAAATGTGAAAATGGCAAGCAAAAGAGGTAGAAGGCCCTGTGAGGTGGTCCTTGTGAATAGTCCAGTTGAGTTATAGAGAACTAAAGTTACAGTTTTCTGGATCAGAATCACAGTGGGTCCACTTTCACTTCGACTTTAGATTGCCTCAAATCAATTCTGTATTTCATGGCAAGGTACCCAGACTTTTTTTTGTTAACAGTAGGGGCTATCTGGAAATTTCCTATTTTAACTATGTTTTTCTTGATATGTAATTTAACTTTGATGTTAAATTTCAAAATTAATAAAACTTCATTCACTAACATCTGTATGCCTTACAAATGTGGATCCTTGGGGCAAAGCCCCACTTGTTCCAACGTAATTACATGGGCAGAAATAGAAAACATAAGACGAGGAAAAAGGCTGGGAAGGCAACATGATGAATTTTTTTTTAAATAAAATTTTTGTTTTAGGATAGTCTTTAGGTTACAGAAAAATTGTAAAGGTAGTACAGAAAGCTTTCTTATGCTCTACACCCAGCTCTTGTGTTATTAAAGTCTTATATTAGTGTGGTACATTTCTTACAGTTAATGAACCAATATTAATGCATTGTTATTAGCTGAAGTTCCTATTTACTCATATTGTCTCAGTTTTTATTTATCATCCTTTTTTTCTGTTCAAGAATCCCACTAGTTTTTGGCATGCGCATACCCCCGCTAAACTCTGGTCACGTTTTATCCTAGCTTGGCAACGAATTATTTGTTATTGTCATTACAAATCGGAATTTTCAGGTATCCAATAGAATAAGGGCATTCCTGCTTTAGAAAAATGACAGCATGGTTTTGTAATATTGAGTGACCTTTATTTAAGTTTAGAGGTACTTGAGAAAAACAATAGAATGAGGAAAATGGAGAGGTATAACCAGCATCAGACATTTTGAGAACGATCCTTGGGAACTCAGCACACAAATACCGCATACACCAGCAATAAGAAAAACAAGAGCAGTGGGAAAGGCAAAGGAATGGAGTGTGGAGAACTGCACTCTAGCCCTACCTGCATTTGTCTTCGTGCTGCACAGACTCTTCACTTCTTTGGATTGGCTGCCTCATCTATAAAGTGAGCAGACTGGGGTAGCTGGCTGCTATAGTTCTGTTCATTACAGTACATGATCTGAGGTGTATTTGATTTGGTATCGATTAAACTGAGACATTAATGTTCATTCAATACATCATTAAGCATTTTCTTCTTGAACTAAATACTACTTCCTTATTTTCCTTTTCTTTGATTTTTATTTACTCTCAGCCCAGTAACATTGGACTAACTACTTTTAGGCAAAGGAGAAAAGCACATTTATACTCCTGTAAAGTTCATTTCTTTATCTAGTCAACGCCTCAAGTCTTTGGAAAACATTTCAGAGAGAGTCACATTAGAATTGGACTCTTTTAAGGCACAGTAGAAGCTATAAATTCTCAGCCAAATATTTGTGATCCCACATAAACCAAAACCAAAAGGAAATTAAATGCTTTAGGGCCTTGTTTTCTAAACCTTGCCCTTGGATTGATACTTGGTAGTTAAAGGGAAGGACAATCTTGGAAATTAAAACTATAATTGGGAAGAATAATTTAGGGCTTTAACATATAAATTTGTATAAGAAGCATTCTGTAGAATTCTCATAAAGTGAATGTATGTAAATCACTCAGTGCTGTCTTTGCTTATGGTAATCGCTCAGCGTTCTCAGCATTTTATAAGATAAGGTTTAGTATTCATTGGGGCCCTGATTAACTAAATTAGCTATGAGCTAATTTTTTTAATTTTTTCTTTCAGTGTAAAGTTAAGATACCAGTTTTTTGTTTTGTTTTTTTTTTACAATCTGTGGATTTTCAGGAGAGTTATGTGTAGAGGTTTTGTCATGTCATTTTGAGTCATTTTTAAAATTTTCTAGTGGAGATAATATTTACGGGGAACATGCACCTTGAAAATAAGCTTTATTTTACAGAATTATACTGTGGACAAAGATTTACTTCAAAGTTAATTTCAACAACCCCAATTCTGTAAAAACTAACTTGCCTATTCTGGATGGAAACTTGTTTTCCACCTGGTTTATAGTGTGTTAGAAACAAGTCTAGATGGATGCTTATGAGCTGTACTTACTTGTTTTCAGTTCTCTATCCCATAGACTGGAACATGTGTCCCCTGGGAAAAGACATTGTGTCTTTTCCTGGCACCTTACTTATAAGGTGCTTGATATATATTAAAATAACAAACTTTAGGTTCCAAATATAAGGTGAAAAGCAATTCTAAAATCCAGACTTTAAGGGGACACTGGGTAGAAGTAGTGGACAGTGGTTGTGGCTAAACATTCTCCAAATCTCCTTCACCACCCCAAGTAAAATCTGTGTACAGGTAAACAAAGCTTCAGGGGAAGTCTGTTTGGCCCTCCTTCCTCCCAGATGGTCTTAGATGCCTCCTACACAGCAATTTTGGAGCTGACGCTGCAGAGTTTTATTTGGGGGCTTTCTGTTTCTAGCAAGTATTCCATTTATGTTGAGATTTTATTCATAAGCTTTGAGAATATGTTCCCTTAGAGCCTACATTCATTTTATTTTTTCGAAAACAAATCTACTGGCATTCCTGCATACTTATATTTTATCCCCCCGAGAAGTGAGCCCCTTATACACAAGAAACAGCAATTTTATAGTTCCATTTTATGCCAGCCCTTTCATTCTGTGGGCTAGTATGACACTTTTTTTTGCATACTGGAAGCTCGATAACTGGTTTGAGATAGACCTACATGCACACACAGCCCAGTGGAATTCTAACGTCATTGCTTTGTAGATAACAAGTTCTTCAAACTGCTCTGGGTTATTTAGCGGCCAGTGAACATTGTGATCTATACTGGTATCTGGAGAAACTTCTGCGGGTAGACATCAACAAAATGTGTGTCAGGAATGGTATTCAGACTCTACATTTCATCTTGCCTCAGGGACACACAATTCTACCAAAATGAGTAAGTATATATTTGGATGAATGATTAAAACCTTATAAAGTATAACTATATTATACTGAGCATCCAGTGTATGCAGTAACCAAGCTAGACATTTTTTTTTCTTTTTTTTTCCTTTGCTTTTTTGGATACAGAGTCTCGCTCTGTTGCCCAGGCTGGAGTGCATGGCACAATCTCAGCCCACTGCAACCTCCACCTCCCAGGTTCAAGCAATGCTGTTGCCTTGGCCTCCCGACTAGCTGGGACTACAGGTGTGCAGCACCATGCCTGGCTAATTTTCGTTTTTAGTAGAGACAGGATTTCACCATTTTGGCCAGGCTGAACTGGAACTCCTGACTGCAAGTGTTCCAATCACCTCAGCCTCCCAAAGTGTTGAGATTACAGATGTGAGCCACTGCACCGTGCTCCAAGCTAGGCATTTTATTTTCATTATTTCTGATCCTTTAAGTAACTCTTTATTGTTATTCCCATTTGTAGATGAAGAGGCTCAGAGAAGTTATATAACTTTCTCTTCAACTAGTAAATGGCAGACCTAGGTTTAGAATACATTAATGGCAAAATTCTCTTTCTTTTCATTACATAACTAGTTTCCTAAGATGAAGGTTGTCTCTGATTCCCTTGAAAGAAAACCTTGGAGCATATATCTAACAATTTCCCCAAAGGATTATTTTAATAGTGACTTGTCAATATCACATTAACTCCATAAATTATCCTTACGACTGTTTGGATGCTGTTCAAGGCGACAGGTTCTTTTCTCTCCTATGTTAATATATTCCTTATCGATAATGTCTGTAGACTCTAGACAAACTCCTGTGCCCTCGTGCTTCTCATCTGATAAACAGTAGTGCGGCAAAAAGCCTTCAAACATACACAGTGCACCTTGTCATTGAGATTTTTAAGAACACTTGAAGGTAACAAATATAAAAATTACACAGAGAATATAACATTCACATGAATCAAAAGATACATCTCACAATTTCAGAGACATGGCTTCTTTATTCCAGAACACTTGGCAGGTATCCATCATTCTCTTTTGACTTCGTGAGGGAAACATTTTTGAAGCATTTGCCGTCCCTATTTGCAAAAAAGCAATCCTCTGGGTTTTTTTTCCTTTTTTTTACAAATTATACTTCCACTTTAGACATTCTTTCATATTTTAACTTCTTTTTCTTAAGAGGGAACAGTTCTGGAGAACTTGAATAAGGAGGAAGCAGATGTTAAGTGTAGCTTTTCCACTAGTGATCATTCTTCTCATTGTGCTTTTCCTTCTCATTGAGGAGATGAAGCAATACTCCTTTCCCCACTCATTGATTAAGACTCTGCACCACTTATTGATCTATCACCAACATTAATGTCCAGAGATGGAAAAGGTTTATAAGCCCACCTGTATCCATCACCATAAGTATAGGCTGAAACGCTTCCATTTATATTTTACTCCACACTAGACATCACGTAAGTGCTTCACAAGTATTCGGTTTTTATTCAAGTAAACTTATTTCCCCATTTTATGGATAAGGACAAGGAAGTTTTGTGGGTTCTAAGCAACATGGTTAGCAGGTTGTAGAGCTGGATTTTATTATGGTGATGGAATATCAGGGACTGTATTTTTATTATTCATTTATTTTTTTCCCACAAAGGAATCATTATTAACATTTATCAGACCTCTAAAATACATAATTAGAGGTTAGCTTATGCACATAAGCATGCAATTACTGGTTATACTTAACACTGGGAGAGAGGAAGAAGACGTACTTTTAACAACTATGTTTCACAGAAAGGATCGAATACTGCTGCTGTCCCTGGAAGTTAAAGAAATAGCCTCTTGGTGGATCAGAATTCAATGTTAAGCAGTAGAAAAGAGGTTGGACAAGTCCTGTATACCTCTCCCGAACATAGCTAAATGATCCATTTTTAGATACGTTGGACACATGCCAACTTGTCAATGCAATAAAAAAGCATTATTTTCTTCAATGGCAATGCCATTTTTCTATCATAAACCATGATGTTCTTAAGAATAGGGTCTGATTACTTGCTGAAAGAATAGCTCAACATCACAACATTGACTTCTAAAAATACACATACACACACATACACACTCACACACAAATTTGGTAGACATTTCTAGTGTTTAAAGGTACAACTTCAAGTCACTCTTCAGAGAAATCAATTGATTCTGCTAGTTTGGTAAATTTTGCAGGTAACTCCTGGCAGGTCCATCAAAGTAGAGTGCAGTTTAAACCAGATATTCTAAAGAATTTATATTGAACGTCTCTCAGATTACTAGTACTACCCAGTACTGAACTCTCTATGCTAAAATCTTTGCCATAATGTTTTATGATATATGTCACAAATCTTTTTCTGTAAAGGACCACACAGGAACTATATTAAGCTTTATGAACGATATGATCTCTGTCACAACTACTCAACTCCTCATGTTGTAACATGAAAGCAGCCACAGATAATACACAAATGAATGAGCATGGCTATGTTCCAACAAAACTTTATTGATACAAATTACTAGTATGCCAGATTTGGCCTGTGGATTATAGTCTGCTGACCTATGTTCTATGATATAGAATCTTGAGTTTTCTTTCTAAGGATAGCATTGCTTAGGAGCTTAGCAAAATCAGTGATCATTTGTCCTGGTAAAAGGATGCCCTTTCTTCCAGTCAAATATACTGTCAGTGTTCATAATTTTTATAAAGAAATGTTAACTTGAATGCAGTAAGGAAGGAGACACACCACCAGGCGCAGTGGCTCATGCCTGTCATCACAGCACTTCGGAAGGCTGAGGCCAGCAGATTACAAGATCAGGAGAAAGAGCCCATCCTGGCCAACGTGGTGAAACTCCGTCTCTACCAAAAATACAAAGATTAGTTGGGTGTGGTGACATATGCCTCTAGTCCCAGCTACTCGGGAGGCTGACGGAGGAGAATCGCTTGAACCCGGGAGGTGGAGGTTGCAGTGAGTTAAGATCGCGCCACTGACTCTAGCCTGGCAACAGAGTGAGAAAATGGAGCATCTTTATATCTTGCAAAAGTGACAAATATGTTTCAGTGTGTGATAGCTCTGAGGTCAAAAGTGGGGAAGACTGAACTAGGTAAAGTATGGAATGAGGCTGAGTGGGAGTATTTCCAGGTGGAGCCACAGTATGTGCAAAAGTCCTGGGGTAGGAGAAAGCCATTACTTTAAGGAATCTGAAAGAAACCTAGGGTGTCTTTTTTTAAATTATATTTTAAGTTCTGGGGTACGTGTGCAGATCTTGCAGGATTGTTACATAGGTATACACATGTCATGGTGGTTTGCTCCCTCCATCCCCCCATCACCTACATGAGGTATTTCTCCTAATGTTATCCCTCCCCAGTCTCCCCACCCCCTGCTATCCCACCCCTACCTCCCCCACCCCCCAAGAGACCCCGGTGTGTACCCACTTATGAGTGAGAATATGCGGTGTTCGGTTTTCTGTTCTTGTGTCAGTCTGCTGAGAATGATGGTTTCCAGCTTCATCCATGTCCCTGCAAAGGACATGAACTCATCCTTTTTTATGGCTGCATAGTACTACATGGTGCTTATGTGCCACATTTTCTTTATCCAGTATATCATTGATGGGCATTTGGGTTGGTTCCAGGTCTTTGCTATTGTAAACAGTGCCACAATGAACATATGTGTGCATGTGTCTTTATAATAGAAAGATTTATAACCCTTTGGGTATATACCCAGTAATGGGATTGCTGGGTCAAATGGTATTTCTATTTCCAGATCCTTGAGGAATTGCCACAGTGTCTTCCACAATGGTTGAACTAATTTACACTCCCACCAAATGTGTAAAAGCATTCCTATTTCTCCACATCCTCTCCAACATCTGTTGTCTCTAGATTTTTTAATGATCACCATTCTAACTGGAGTGAGATGGTATCTCAGGTGGTTTTAATTTACATTTCTCTAATAATCAGTGATGATGAGCATTTTTTCATATGCTTGTTGGCCACATAAATGTCTTCTTTTGAAAAGTGTCTGTTCATATCCTTTGCCCACTTTTTGATGGGGTTGTTTGGTTTTTTCTTTTAAATTTGTTTTAGTTCTTTGTAGATTCTGGATATTAGCCCTTTGTTAGATAGGTAGCTTGCAAAAATTTTTTCCCATTCTGTTGGTTGCCGGTTCATTCTAATCATTGTTTCCTTTGCTGTGCAGAAGCTCTGGAGTTTAACAAGATTCCATTTGCCTATTTTGGCTTTTGTTGCCATTGCTTTTGGTGTTTTAGTCATGAAGTCCTTGCCTATGCCTATGTCCTGAATGGTATTGCCTAGGTTTTCTTCTAGGGTTTTTATGGTGTTAGGTCTTACGTTTAAATCTTTAATCCAT
>CAUYLG010018649.1:0-42839 GCA_963573385.1 Cacajao melanocephalus
GGCTCATGCCTGTAATCCCAGCACTTTGGGAGGCTGAGGTGGGCAGATCATGAGGTCAGGAGTTTGAGACCAGCCTGGCCAACATGGTGAAACCTTGTCTCTACTAAAAATACAAAAACAAAGTAGCCAGGTGTGGTGGCGGGCATCTGTAATCCCAGCTACTTGGGAGGCTGAGACAGGAGACTCGATTGAACTCGGGAGGCAGAGGTAGCAGTGAGCCGAGATTTCGCCACTGCACTCCACCCTGGGGGACAGAGCGAGACTCTGTCTCTAAATAAATAAATAAAATACAATAAAATCATACAATAAAATCCAACATCCCTCGCCATATCCCCAAGGTCCTGTAAGTCTGGCCCGTCCACCCTCTGGCCTCATCTCCACTCTGTCCAGGCTTGCTGTCCTCCAAGCACACCAGCCAAGCGAGTTCCTATATGCCGTTCCCTCTTTCCAAAAGATTCACCTGGCTGCTTCCCTCCCCTCCTCTGTCTCTGCTCAGTTGTCCCCTGCTGGGAGGTTCCTTCCCCTGACTATTCTCTCCAGCTTTCTTTTCTTTTTTTCTTTTTTTAAAAGATGGGGTTTCACCATGATGGCCAGGCTGGTCTTGAACTCCTGACCTCAGGTGATCCACCCACCTCGGCCTCCCAAAGTGCTAGGATTACAGGCGTGAGCCACTGTGCCCGGCCTCAGCTTTTTCTTCAGGAACCTCATCTCTACCTGATATCATGTCACACCTGGTTGTTTGTTGATCATCAGTCTCTCTACTAGAATGTAAGCTTCATGTGGGCAGGGGCTTTGTCTGTTTTGTTGCCTAGAACAGTGCCTAGCACACAGTAGATAATTAATATATATATATTTTTTGAGACTGCATCTTAGTCTATTGCCGAGGCTGGCCTGAAACTCTTGAGCTCAAGAGATCCCCCTACCTCAGCCTCCCAAAGTGTGTGAGCCACTGCACCCAGCCAATAATTAATACTTTTTTTTTTTTTTTTTGAGACAGGGTCTCACTCTGTGGCCCAGGCTGGAATGTAGTGGCACAATCAAATCTTACTGCAGCCTCGACCTCCCCAGGTTCAGGTGATTCCCCCAACTCAGCCTCCTGAGTAGCTGGGACTACAGGCATGCACCACCATCCCCAGCTAATGTTTGTGGTTTGTTTGTTTGTTGTTGTTTCTTTTGAGATGGAGTCTCGCTCTATCGCCAGGCTAAAGTACAATGGCACAATCTTGGCGTGCTGCAACCTCCGCCTCCCGGGTTCAAGTGAGTCTCCTCCCTCAGCCTCCTGAGTAGCTGGGATTACTGGCGCATGCCACCTTGCCCAGCTAATTTTTTTTGTATTTTTAGTAGAGACAGGGTTTCACCACGTTGGCCAAGCTGGTCTCAATCTTCTGACCTCGTGATCTACCCGTCTTGGCCTCCCAAAGTGCTGGGATTACAGGCATGAGCCATCTCGACTGGCTGATTAATGTTTGTGTTTTTTGTAGAGACAGGGTTTCACCATGTTGCCCAGGCTAATCTCAAACCCCTGGGCTCAAGCAATCTACCCACCTTGGCCTTCGAGATATTACTTTTGAAATAAATGAATTTAAACCTGCCAGTCTCTGCCAAAATCTTATTTGGCCACTGTTGCTTTGGATGTAAAAACATGCGTAAATAAGGCTGAGTGCGGTGGACTTACCCAGACAGAGCATTAAACAATTTTAGAGCTCTAGCCAAAAACGACGGCTCATGCCTGTAATCCCAGCACTTTAGGAGGCCGAGGTGGATGGGTCACTTGAGGTCAGGAGGTCAAGACCACCCTGGCCAGCATAGCGAAACACTCTCTCTACTACAAATACAAAAATTAGCCCGGTGTGATGGCATGTGCCTGTAATTACAGCTACTCAGGAGGCTGAGGCAGGAAAATCCCTTGAACCCGGGAGGTAGAGGTTGCAGTGAGCCGAGACCGCACCACTGTACTGCAGCCTGGGTGACAGAGTGAGACTCTGTCTCAAAAAAAAACTTGCAGCTGGGCATGGTGGCTCACGCCTGTAATCCTAGCACTTTGGGAGGCCAAGGCAGGTGGATCACTTTAGGTCAGGAGTTCAAGGCTCAGGAGTTCCAGACCAGCCTGGCCAACATGGTGAAACCCCATCTCTACCCAAAATAGAAAAATTTGCTGGATGTGGTGGCACACGCCTGTAATCCCAGCGACTTGGGAAGTTGAGGCACGATAATTGCTTGAACCTGGGAGGCAGAGGTTGCAGTGAGCCAAGATTATGCCACTGCACTCCAGCCTGGGCAACAGAGTGAGACTTAAAAAAAAAAAATACAAAGATAAAACACCCTATTCCATCCTCACTTCAGTCCACATGGCTTCTGTTGCACCACTCCTCGGATTGTTGGGTCCAGTGGCGCGGGAGATAATCTCAATCCTTGATGATACCATTCCTATACATTTTACAAAGTTAATCAGGATGGGAGAAATGAAAACAAACCCTGCTGTCTGGGTACAGTGGCTTACACCTGTAATCCCAGCACTTTGGGAAGCTGAGACGGGAGGATCACCTGAGGTCAAGAGTTCGAGATCAGCCTGGCCAATGTGGTAAAACCCCATCTCTACTAAAAATACAAAAATTGGCCAGGTATAGTGGTGGGTGCCTATAGTCCCAGCTACTCGGGAGGCTGAGGTGGGAGAATCGCTTGAACCCGGGAGGCAGAGGTTGCAGTGAGCCGAGATCGTACCACTGCACTCCAGTCTGGGCAACAAAGTGAGACTTCATCTCAAAAAAAAAAAAAAGAAAGAAAGAAAAAGAAAAGAAAGGAAAAGAAACCCGGCTTCTGCACACTCAGCATTGATCGTGACGCCATCTTGCTCTCCAACCTGCTTCCCCACGGTTGTTTTGTGCCTGTTGTCCTAGAATCATGTAGCACTTGTTACAAGATTCTACTTCCCCTCAACTGTTCTGTAAATAACAACTTAAACATGATGAAACGTTAAGTTTTCTCTTTGACATATTCCTTCAGGTCCTGCATGCTGATGAAACGGCTCTGCCAGCTGATCTGAGAGACCTCATGAGAGGCTGACTCACCAAAGAATGCAATTTCCACATTTGGGATGATTTCACCTCTTTCCCTGACCAATCAACAATGCCAGTTCTTCACCCTCCACGATCCCCTCAAACCCCACCCCAGAACTCCGAGGGGAGATGGATGGAGGGTCTGCTTCCATCTCCTCCCTCAGTGCTCTGCAATCATTAGACCCTTTTGGCTGGGCGCAGTGGCTCATGCCTGTAATCCCAGTACTTTGGGAGGCCAAGGTGGGCAGATCACCTGAGGTCAGGAGTTCAAGACCAGCCTGACCAACATGGAGAAACCCTGTCTCTACTAAAAATACAAAATTAGCCAGGTGTGGTGGTGCATACCTATAATCCCAGCTACTTGGGAGGCTGAGACAGGGGAGAATCACTTCAACCTGGGAGGCAGCGGTTGTGGTGAACTGACATCGAGCCACTGCACTCCAGCCTGGGCAACAAGAGTGAAACTCTGTCAAAAAAAAAAAAAATCATTACACCCTTTCTCTGCTGCAAACCCTGCTGTTTCCATGCAGTTGGTCTATTGCTGCTCAGCGGGCATATGAATCTATTGTTCCTGTAACACTGAGGGAGGGTATGGAACCCAGGGGTTGGAGGACTGAAAGGGCCTCACGTGGGAGGGGACAGGTTCTTACAAGACCCTTGGTAGCATGGGTCTTCATTGTCTCTGTCCTTCCTGAAGCAGTCCCCTCTAAGCTGACTTGATACCACACGAGACTGTTCTCCTCCTAGGAAAAAGTCGCTGTTGGCAACATCCCCACCCAGCCCTGCTCTCATATCCCCCAGCTGCTAGTGGCTCCCAGCTGTCCCTCCAAGGCAAGTTTCCTTCAGCCAAACTACCTCTCTTGGGAGATTATACCAGGTAGCCCCCAGCTGGCCTACTGACCAGCCTGGGCAGCATAGCAAGACCTTGTTTCTACTAAAAATGTTTTTAAAAGTTAGCAAGGCATGGTGACATGTGCCTGTAATCCCAGCTACTCGGGAGGCTGAGGCAGGAGATTCACTTGAACCCTGGAAGCAGAGGTTGTAGTGAGCTGAGACCGCGCCACTGCACTCCAGCCTGGGCTACAGAGTGATACTCCATCTCAACAACAACAACAACAACAAAAAGTTGAATTACACACTTTCAAATGGTGAATTTTGAGCCAGGTATGGTGTTATGTGCTTGTAATCCCAGCTACTTTGGAGACTAAGCCTTGAAGATGGCTGGAGCCCAGGAATTCAAGACCAGTTTGGGAAACATAGCAAGATCCTGTCTCTACTAAAAAAAATTAAAAATTAAATAGTGAGTTTTATGTTAGGCAAATTATATCAAAATTTTTTTTTGAGACAGAGTCTTGCTCTGTCACTCAGGCTAGGGTACAGTGGCGTGATCTCAGCCCACTCTAACCTCTGCCTCCTGGGTTCAAGCGATTCTCCTGTCTTAGCCTCCCAAGTAGCTGGGACTATAGGCATCTGCTACCATGCCCTGCTAATTTTTGGTATTTTAGTTTAAAAAAATTTTTTTTTAAAGATGGGGTTGCACCATGTTGGTCAGGCTGGTCTTGAACTCCCGACCTCAGGTGATCCTCCTGCCTTGGCCTCCGAAGTGCTTGGATTACAGGCGTCAGCCACTATGCCCGGCCAGTTTTTGGTATTTTTAGTAGAGATGGGGCTTCACCATGTTGGCCAGGCTGGTCTCGAACTCCTGACCTCAGGTGATCCACCCGCCTCAACTTCCCAAAGTGCTGGGATTAGAGGCATGAACCACAGCACATGGCCAAATCATATCACAATTCAGAAACAACAGCAAGCACTTTAATGACTGTGGATTACCTCTGGGGTCAAACCCCAAATCCCTGGTGCACCTGCAAGTTTGCCCTGTCCCTCAGACCATCTCAGCCAAACTGCTGACTTTCCAGCCACCTGCCTTCTCCCCTTCCCCATCACTGGGCCTTCATACCTGCTCTTCCCTTCCACCCTCATCTGACAAGTCTTAGCAGACGGGCCAGGAGTGGAGGCTCATGCCTGTAATTCCAACACTTCAGGAGGCCAAGACGGGAGGGTTGCATGAGCCCAGGAGTTCAAGACCAGCCTGGGCCACATGGTGAAACCCCATCCCTACAAAACGTACAAAAAACTTAGCCAGGTATGGTGGCGCCTGCCTGTAGCCCCAGCTCCTCAGGAGGCTGAAGTGGGAAAATCACCTAATCCCAGGAAGTCAAGGCTGCAGTGAGCCATGATCACACCACTACACTCCAGCCTGGGTGACAGAGTGGGACTCTGTCTCAAAATAAAAATGAAACTTAAAATTAGGCTGGGCATGATGGCTCACACCTAAAATCTTAGCCCTTTAGGAGGCCAAGGTGATCAGTTCACTTGAGGTCAGGAGTTTGAGACCAGCCTGGCCAACATTGTGAAACCCCATCTCTACTAAAGATATAAAAATTAGCCAAGTGCGGTGGCTCACGCCTGTAACAGCACTTTGGGAGGCTGAGGCAGGCAGATCACCTGAGGTCGGGAGTTCCAGACCAGCCTGACCAAGCTGCCAGGTTTGCACTTTCCCCCTCCACCCAAGGGCACTGGAGAGGTACAGGAAGGTTTTTTTCTTTTATTTCATTTTTCATTTTTTTTATTTCATTTTTCTTTTTTTCTGGAAACAGAGTCCCACTCTGTTGCCCAGGCTGGAGTGCAGTGGCGCGATCTCAGCTCACTGCAACCTCAGCCTCCTGGATTCATGCAATTCTCCTGCCTCAGCCTCCCAAGTAGCTGGCATTACAGGCACACGGCATGCCTGGCTAATTTTTGTATTTTTAGTAGAGACGGACAAGGTTTCACCATATTGGCCAGGCTGGTCTCAAACTTCTGACCTTGTGATCTGCTCGCCTCGGCCTCCCAAAGTGCTGGGATTACAGGCGTGAGCCACTGCGCCAGGCCTCATTTTTATTTGCTAAGATGGTATCTTGTTCTGTCACCCAGGCTGGAGTGCAATGGCCTGAACACAGCTAACTGCAGCCTCCACCTCCTGGGATCAAGTGATCCTCTCGCCTCAGCCTCCCAAAGTGCTGGGATTTACAGGCATGAGCCACAGCACCCAGCCCATAGAGGGGGTTTTAATCTGGAAAGTACCAAGATTGATCTGTGCTTTAGAAACCCCAGGCTTGGCCAGGTATGGTGGCTCACACCTGTAATCCCAGCACTAGGCTAGTGGATCATGAGGTCAGAAGATCAAGACCAGCCTGGCCAATGTGGTGAAACCCTGTCTCTACTAAAAATACAAAAAAAAAAAAAAAAATTTAGCTGGGCGTGGTGGCACACACCTATAATCCCAGTTACTTGGGAGGCTGAGGCAGGAGAATTGCTTGAACCCAGGAGGTGGAGGCTGCAGCGAGCCACTGCACTCCTGCCTGGGCAACAGAGTGAGACTTTGTTGCAAAAAAAAAAAAAAAAAATAACCCCAGGTTCCCTCGCTACTCTGGGCCCAGAAATCTTTAACACTGCTCCTCTGTTATTATGAAATATGCATTTGGTCTTTTCTGTTTTCTGGTGTACAACTCCTAAAATCGCTTGGTGATAAGTGTCTTTACATGCCAACGAGATGACTGGTGGCTGGCCACCCCTAGGTAGCTTCAGGATGGGGCTGGTCACTAGAAAGACCAAGGCAAGATTAACGAGTTGGGACTTTCAGCTCCATCCACCAACCCCTGGGGAGGGGGTGCTGTTGCAGGCTGAGTGGATCACCAATAAGCAGGAGTTGAATCAGCCATAGCTATATAATGAAGCTTCCATAAAAACTTCATGAATGCCTAGTGTAGTGGCTCACGCCTGTAATTCCAGTACTTTAGGAGGCCGAGGCAGGCGGATCACCTGAGGTCAGGAGTTCGAGACCAGCCTGTTTAATGTGGTGAAACCCCATCTCTACTAAAAATACAAAAATTAGCTGGGTGTTGTGGTGGGTGCTTGTAATCCCAGCTACTCAGGAGGCTGAGACAGGTGAATCACTTGAACTTGGGAGGCAGAGGTTGCTATGAGCTGAGATTGTGCCATTGCACTCCAGCCTGGGCAACAAGAGTGAATCTCCATCTTAAAACCAAACCAAACCAAAACAAAAAACAAAAACAAAACAAAACTAACAGATGCCTTGTGCAGTGGCTCACACCTATAATCCCAGCACTTTAGGAGGCTGAGGTGGGCAAATCTCATAAGGTCAGGAGTTTGAGACCAGCCTGTTTAACGTGGTGAAATCCCATCTCTACTAAAAATACAAAAATTACCTGGGTGTTGTGGTCGGTGCTTCTAATCCCACCTATTTGAGAGGCTGAGACAGGAGAATCGCTTGAACCTGGGAGGCAGAGGTTGCTGTGAGCTGAGATTTCACCATTGCACTCCAGCCTCGGTGACAAGAGTGAAATGCTGCCTCAAAAAAATAAATAAATAAAATAGAAGTAAAAATAAATTAAAAAAAAAAACCTAAAAAGTCTCCAGATAGCTGAACACATGGAGGTTCCTGGAGGATGGTATACTCAGAGACGGCATGAAAACTCAGAGCCCCTTCCCCCAGCTCTCCCCCTGTGCATCTCTTCATCTATAGCCTTTATAACATCCTTTGTAATAAACTGGCTTCCCTGAGTTCTGTGAGCCTCTCTACAAATTAATCCTACCCAAGGAGCAGGTCACGGGAAACCAGATTTATAGCCAGTTGGTCAGAAGCAGAGTTAAAACAATCTGGGGCTTGAGATCGGCAGTGGAAGTGAGGGACAGGCCTGGCTCGGCAGCTCACACCTGTAGTCCCATCCCAGCACTTTGGGAGACTGAGGGGAGTAGATCATTTGAGCTCTGGAGTTCAAGACCAGCCTGGCCAAAATGGCAAAACTCCGTCTCTACTTAAAATACAAAAACTTAGCTGGGTGTGATGGTAGGTGCCTGTGGGAGCTCAGTCAGGATGACTGGAAAGACTGTAAAATTATAGAATATAGTCACAAAGCTTCTTGGAAGGCCAAGAGGTTGCATAGTTTCAATATAAATTTTGGCTGAAGACAGCCTAATCCCCTTTACCTTTAGTTGATAAAGAAAAGCAAGTAACTAGGGAATGTGGAGGAGTTTGTCTGAATAACTTGTTTACTCATGTGGTCCTGAAACTGACCTTTAATCCTTTGCAGCCTGAATGGCTCTGTCACGGGGAGGGTGACCAGATTTATCACCCACTAATGGTGTTTGCTTTAGTCCTCGAAGCCTGGCCTTTAATCATTATCCATAAGTGTGTCGACTCAGAGCCTCTGTTATTTTGTTTGTTTGTTTTTTGAGATGGTGTCTTGCTCTGTAGCCCAGGCTGGAGTTCAATGGTGAGATCTCTGTTCACAGGCGCATGCTACCATGCCCAGCTAATTTCTGTATTTTTAGTAGAGGTGGGGTTTCACCCCGTTGGCCAGGCTGGTCACAAACTCCTGACCTCAGGTGATCTGCACGCATTGGCTTCCCAAAGTGCTGGGATTACAGACATGAGCCACCACACCTGGCAAAGCCTCTGTTATTAAATCTACACTGAATAAAGCCAGGCACAGTGGCTCACACCTGTAATCCTAGCACTTTGGGAGGCTGAGGTGGGTGGATCACCTGAGGTCAGGAGTTCAAGACCAGCCTGCCCAACATGGTGAAACCCCGTCTCGAGTAAAAATACAAAAAAAATTAGCCAGGTGTGGTGGTGGGCACCTGTAATCCCAGGTACTTGGGAGGCTGAGGCAGGAGAATTGCTTGAACCTGAAAGGTGGAGGTTGCAGTGAGCCAAGATTGTGCCACTGCACTCCAGCCTGGGCGATAAGAGCTAAATTCCATCTTAGAAAAAAAAAGAAAGAAAGAAAAAGAGATGCTCTTGCCTCAGCCTCCTGAGCAGCTGGGACTACAGGTGCACACCACCATGCTGGGCTTTTTGTTTTTAAATGTAGAGATGGGATCCCATTATGAGCCCAGGCTGGTCTCAAACTCCTGGGTTGCGCTCTTTTGCATCTCCTCTGGCAGTGAATGAGGGATCTGATTTCTCCACATCCCATTTCTCCCCACCAACACTTGTTATTTTCTCCTCTTTTCTTTTGTTGAGACAGAGTTTCTCTGGTTTTGCTCTTGTTGCCTAGGCTGGAGTGCAGTGGCACAATCTCTGCTCACTACGACCTCCGCCTACTGAGTTCAGGTAATTCTCCTGCCTCAGCCTCCCAAGTAGCTGGGATTACAGGCACGCGCCACCACGCCTGGCCAATTTTTGTATTTTTAGTAGAGATGGGGTTTCTCCATGTTGATCAGGCTGGTCTCACACTCCCAACCTCAGGCGATCCACTCACCTCGGCCTCCCGAAGTGCTGGGATTACAGGTATGAGCCACCGTGCCTGGCCTGTTTTCTCCTCCTTTGATTGTGGTCATTCTAGTGCGTGTGAGGTGGTATCTCATTGTGGTTTTGACATCCATTTCCCTAATACTGATGACTTTGGGCATCCTTTTCTGTGTTTCTTGGCCATTTCCTCACCACCTTTTGCAAGCTGACCTCAGCCCTTACCACCTCACCGAACCATCATTTCCACCTTCACCCATCCAGTGGTTTACCTTAATTTCCCTTCTTTTCTCTCTCAGCAACTTTGGACACTTCCTCCCTCTCCAGCCATTCTTGGTCTTCCTCTTCCTTTTCCGGAGAGAAATCTGAGAACTTAGGCCAGTTGGTTAACTTCTCTGTGCCTCAGTTCTTCATCTGTAAAATGAAGACGGTAACAGTTCCTACTTTAAGGTTGCCGTGAAGTTTCCATCAGCTAACGTATATAAAGGGCTTAGAAGTGTGGGGAGGCCCAGGCAGGCTCACTGCTGAAGCCCAGGAGTTTGAGACCAGCCTGGGCAACATGGTGAAACCCCATCGCTACAAAAAACACAAAAATTAGTCAGATGTGGTGGCATGTGCCTTTAGTTCCAGCTAGTTGGGAGGCTGAGGTGGGAGGACTGCTTGAGCCCAGGGGGTTGAGGCTGCAGTGAACTATGATTGCCTGTAGTCCTAGCTACTCGGGAGGCTAAGGCTGGAGACTGATTGAATCTGGGAGGTGGAGGTTGCAGTGAGCTGACATTGCGCCACTGCACTCCAGCCTGGGTGCTACAGCAACACTCTGTCTAAAAAATAAACAGATAGATAGATAGATAGATAGACAGACAGGTAGATAGAATTTTAGGGAAAGCCACCAGAAATTCAAAACAAACAAAAACAAACTCTCTGTGACAGAAATCGAATGTGAAAATTGTTCACTTTCATTAAGAATCTGCTTAAGATTCTTGTAGCTTTAGCTTTTAAAACAATACATCTAAAGACAGAAAACTTTTTTTTTTTTTTGAGACAGAGTCTCGCTCTGTAGCCCAGGCTGAAGCGCAGTGGTACAATCTTGGCTCACTACAACCTCTGCTCCTATGTTCAGGTGATTCTCCTGCCTCAGCCTCTCAAATAACTGGGACTACAGGTGTGTGCCACCATACCCGGCTAATTTTTGTATTTTTAGAAGAGACAGGATTACACTATATTGGCCAGGCTTGTCTCGAACTCCTGACCTCGTGATTGGCCCACCGTGGCCTCCCAAAGTGCTGGGATTACAGGCTTGAGCCACCATTCCTGGCCAAGACATAAAACATTTATATGGCATAGTGTTACATGGTTGTTAAGAGTATGAATTTTGGACCAGGTGCAGCAGCTCACATCTATAATCCCAGCAGTTTGGGAGGCCAAGGCAGGAGGATCTCTTGAACCCATGAGTTCAAGACCAGCCGGGGAAACACGACAAGACCTCGTCTCTACAGAAAAATAAAAATAAATTAGCCAAGCATTGTGGTGGCACCTGTGGTCCCAGCCACTGTGGAGGCTGAGACTGGAGACTCACTTGCACCCAGGAAGTCAAGGTCAAGTGGTGAACTCGCTGCTGCACTCAAGTCAGCGAGACCTCGGCTCAAAAAAAAAAAAAAAAGTATAAATTTTGGAACAGGGCTGCCTGGGTTCAAATCCCTGTGCCCCCGACCCCGACTCTGACAATTTTGCAACTTCTCTATGACTTAGTTCCACAACAGGAGATGATATTAGCATATCCTACGTGCTAGGATTGTTGGGTGCATTCCTTGAGAGCATCCACGTACAGAAAGAAGCTGGGTTAAGCATTACTTATTTACTTACATTTACTTGCATTGTAAATCCCCCTCTGGCCATGGGTGACTTTCATAGCCATCTAAACCATGCTGCACAAACCCTGCAGTGAAGGGGAATGATCGCCTGCCTCGGCCTCCCAAAATGCTAGGATTACAGGCGTGAGCCACCGCACCCAGCCAAGATCTGTTAACAGATTCCAAATCTCGACCTAGTCTCATTGGCTCCAAACAGCTTTCTCACTCTCTCCTCCAGATCTTCAGGAACAGTGGTAATAAAAATCAAAACCCAGTCAACTCTTCCTCTGTCAGTGCGGTTGACCAGCAGAGGCCGCTTCCCTTCTTAAAGGGGCCTCTCCTAGTTTCGACTTTCTCTTCTCTTTCCTAAGATGGCCTGGTGCATTTCTCCTGTCACCTCCCCCAAGCTTTGCCAAGGAAGCTGCCCCTCCCACGTAGCTGGAATGTTACATCTCTCAGTGATGACTACATGGCTTAAAGCAACAAATAAATAAAGCCACTGTCTTAAGTTGGGTCAGGATATTTTATCTGGTGGTGTATGAGTAACAATACCCGATAGATGAAGACATATTCTCAGCGTGGTCTCTATCCCCCAAACACTGCGGGGTGCAGAGGCTGCAGGTTGGAGGTCCACAGCCTCTAGGGCAAGGTCAAGAGCAGGAGCAAAGGGACACGTGGATGAAAACGGGAAATTCTAAGAACTTAATTTTTTGTGTATTTCTTTGATTTTTTTTGGTGTGATTTCTTTCCATTTTTTGTTTGTTTCTTTGATTTTTGTGTGTGTGCATGTCTTTGGATATTTTGTTTGTTTTTCTTTGAATAGGTGACACCAGGCTCAAACTTTACAAAGGTAGAAAAAGATCTATTATCTACCCATCCCCATTTCACTCCCCACAGGTAACTGCTGTGGCCAGTTTGTTTCTTCTTCCCTTTTTTTTTCTTTTTTTGAGTCGGAGTCTGGCATGTTGCCCAGGCTGGAGTACAGTGGTGCGATCTTGGCTCATGGCAACCTCAGCCTCCCGGGTTCAAGCGATTCTCCTTCCTCAGCCTCCCGAGTAGCTGGGATTACAGGCGCGCTCCACCACGCCCGGCTAATTTTTTGTATTTTTTTAGTAGAAACGGGGTTTCGCCCTGTTGGCCAGGCTGGTCTCGGACTCCTGACCTCAGGTGATCCACTCACCTCAGCCTTTCAAAGTGCTGGGATTACAGGAGTGAGCCACCGCGCCCGGCCCCAGTTTGCTTCTGCTTTTCAAGACATTCTGTATTTAAAAAGCGAAAGGTTGTATTTTTTAAACCTCCACCTTTTACACATTATGCTTTTTTTCTTTCTCCTCTCCTACTGTCAGGCTACATAGCTCATCCCGTGTCAGTTCAAGTATCCCGTCCTCATTTTATGGCGACTCCGCATCCCACTGTGGGCCGCACCACAGCTTATCTAATGAGTCCCTCCCATCGAAGGACAAGTAGGTTGTTTCTGGTATTTTGGGGTTTTTTACGAATTTTTATGAGAACAACAAAAAACAATGATACTCACCCCCACCCCTTGGTTAGTGTTTGTCAAGAAACGGACAGTCAGAAGTCCCAACCTACGCCCCCCAACGCCCGACTCTTCGCATCCGCCAAGGGTACCCCAGCTCCGGGATCGCGGTGCTCAGGGACCCCGCGTCCAGGGCCTGCAGCCGGCCGGAAGCTGTCAGGCGGCGGCTGCGGCCAGACGTAGCCACGCCCCGTGGCCCGCCCGCAGTCGGCCCGATTCAAATCTGGCCAATGATAGTGTGTAAACAAACCCAGGCCCCGCCCTCAATGGATAATCTCCCCCCCACACACCCACCCGGCAGGCAGAGGCCCATTTAACACGATGGGGGGTTGGGTTCAGGACCGAGTCGGAGTCGTGGCTCCGCCCCCAGGCCTGGGCCAATAGACGGCCAGGCTCCGCCCCCGGCACTTGCCGCGCTGAGGACCCGAGGCTGGGCTGGGCGCGCAGCTGCCTGATTTCGCCGCGGCTCGCAGTCTGTGCGCTCCGGGCGCTCCGGGCGCTCCGGGCCTGGAGCTGGGGCGGCGCACTCCGCGGTACCAGCCGCATTGGAAGGGCGCGGTCAGAGGGCAGAAATCGCCCCGGCATCAAGACCCCGGAAAGGTCTCCGATGAAAGCTTGTTCCCCTCACCCCTATTTAACGAAACCTGGAGGGGACTTAGGGGTGTTTTTGGCTTGCGCAAGGCTTTTCATTCCTTTCTCGTGGTTCTTGCAGTGTTACATGCATACGGAAAAATGCACGTATCATGTGCGCCTCTCTACGGAAAACTAAAACTCCATGTGGCACCAGCATCTTCCCAGGTCGAGCTACAACTTGCGTTGGCGAAGTTTTCAACTTTACAGCCGCCACTGCGGGGGAGGAGCTGCGAAGGGCATTGTTCTGACTCTCGGAGGCACAAACCACTTTTTAAAAAGTGAGGTCCGGCGCGATGGCTCACGCCTGTAATCCCAGCACTTTGGGAGGCCGAGGCGGGCGATCACTTGAGGTCAGTAGTTGAAGACCAGCCTGGCCCACATGGTGAAACCCCGTCTCTAAAAAATACAAAAAAATTAGCCGGACGTGGTGGTGCATCCCAGCTACTTGGGAGGCTGAGGCAGGAGGATCGCTTGAACCTGGGAGGTGGAGGTTGCAGTGAGTCGAGACCGCGCCATTACACTCCAGCCTGGGTAACAGTGTGAGGCTCTGTCTCAAAATAAAATAAAATAAAATAAAAGTGAAAGAAAGGCTAGAAGGAGGGAGAGGAGGGAGAGATGGAAAAAAGGGAAGAAAAAAAAGAAATGGAAGAGAGAGAAAGGAAGAAAAGAATAGAACAAGAATAAACACCTTCCTTTCTGGCCAGGCGTGGTTGCTCATGCCTGTAATCCCAACACTTTGGGAGGCTGAGGTGGGTGGATCACTTGAGATCCAAACCGGCCTGACCAACATGGTGAAACCCCTTCTCTACTAAAAATACAAAAATTAGCCAGGCGTGGTGGCGGGGCCTATAATCCCAGCTACTCTGGAGGCTGAGGCAGGAGAATCACTTGAACCCAGGAGGTGGAGGTTGCACCTCTGCACTCCAGCCTGGGAGTGAGACTCTGTCTCAAAAAAACAAAGGTAAAAAAAATAGATAATGACATGGATTTGGCACAAGAATAGATGCACAGACGTGTGATGCAAATAGAGCAACATGCTGATGTCAAATCTAAGTGGTGGGTATTTAGGTGTTGCCTATATTTCTTCCACTTTTCTATGTTTGAACATTTTCATAATAAAATGTTTGGGGACCAGGTAGATTGGGGTGCCTGACAATACACTCCCATTGAAGAGATGAGAAAATGGAGGAGCCGGAGAAGTGACTTGCCCTAGGTTCATTGGGTGACTCAGCCACAGAACACCTGGGTGTATGACTTAGTCCCCCCGTTGCTTGGCTGGCCCTGG
Organism: Cacajao melanocephalus; assembly: GCA_963573385.1. Taxonomy (NCBI): domain Eukaryota; kingdom Metazoa; phylum Chordata; class Mammalia; order Primates; family Pitheciidae; genus Cacajao; species Cacajao melanocephalus. The sequence continues at coordinate 14,675 of CAUYLG010018649.1, forward strand.
GACAAGTCGCTGAACCTGTCTGGGTCTGACCGTTCAACTCAGTGCTTAACCTGGGACTCATAACTTGCACCTAATTCTCAAATAAAAAGGGTGTGTCACCCCCAAAGGACAGCAGGTCTCTTTTGATCTGGGCCCATATTGACCCCAACACTGGTCTTTGGTCATCCCTTTGGCTGCCTCTGACCTTCCCCCCCGCCCCCCACCCCGGCTTCTAGAACAGTGTGCATAACACTCACTCATTAACTCTGAAGCTTGGACAGGCTTTCCAGGATGCCAGGGAACAGATAGGGCAGAGCAGAAAAAACAGACGTTTGTTCTCCTAGGGCAGGAACTGCCAGGGAATCAATGCCCTTTCACCCACCCCTTTAGTTCCACCGCCTGGCAGCTAAAACCCAGATGCTGTACCAAGGGATCGTCGTGTAAAGGATTCCATTTGAGAATCAGATGTAAGTTATGAGTCCCGTATTAAGAACTGAGTTGGTGCCTGTAATCCCAGCACTTTGGGAGGCCAAGGTGGGGGGATCATTTGAGGCCAAGAGTTCCAGCCCAGCCTGGCCAATATGATGAAACCCTGTCTCTAGTAAATATACAAAAATTAGCTGGGCATGGTGGCAGGCGCCTGTAATCCCAGCTACTCAGGAGGCTGAGGCAGGAGAATTGCTTCAACCTTGGAGGCGTGGGTTGCAGTGAGCCAAGATCATGCCACTGCACTGTAGCCTGGGTGACAGACCAAGACTGTCAAGAAAGAAAGAAAGGGGGGAAGGGAAGGAGGGGGGAGAGAGAGAGAAAGAGAGAGAGAGAGAGAGAGAAGAGAAAGAGAAAGAGAAGAAAGAAAAAGGAAGAAAGAGGAAGAAAAAAGAAAAGAGAAACGCGGGGATGGGGAGGGAAGGAGGAAGAGCTGGGTGCAGTGGCTCACGCCTGTAATCCCCGCACTTTGGGAGGCTGGAGGTGGGTGAATCACTTGAGGTCAGAAGTTCAAAACCAGCCTGACCAACGTGGTAAAACTCCCTCTCTACTGAAAAAAAAAAAAAAAAAATACAAAATTAGCTGGGCGTGGTGGCACCTGCCTGTAATCCCAGCTACTCAGGAGGCTCAGGCAGGACAATCGTTTGAACTCTGTAGGCGGAGGTTGCAGTGAGCAGAGATCGAGTCATTGCACTCCAGCCTGGACAAGAAGGGTGAAACTCCATCTCAAAAAAAAGAGAGAGAGACAGAGAGGAGAGGAGGGAGAGTGAGGAAGGAAAAAGGAAAGAGAGAAAGAAAGGCGGAAAGAGAGTAAGAAAGAAAAAAAGAGAGAGAAAGAAGTAATTGAGTTGGGCAGACAGACCCAGACAGGTTCAACAACTTCCCCCAGGGCCACCCAGGCAGGGTGGGGACTAATGGCTAGGTTTTGGGCTGGCTTTTTTTTTTTTTTTTTGAGATGGAGTTTTGCTTTTACTGCCCTGGCTGGAGTGCAATTGTGGGATCTCAGTTCACTGCAACCTCCAACTCCCGGGTTCAAGTAATTCTCCTGCCTCAGCCTCCGGAGTAGCTGGGATTACAGGCATGTGCCACCATGCCCAGTTAATTTTGTATTTTTAGTAGAGACAGGGGTTACTTCATGTTGGTCAGGCTTGTCTCGAACTCCCGACCTCAGGTGATCCTCCTGCCTTGGCCTGTCAAAGTGCTACATTACAGGTGTGAGCCACTTTGCCCGGTCTCTTTATTTTTATTTTTTAGACGGAATCTTGCTCTGTCGCCCAGGCTGGAGTGCAGTGGCACGATCCTGGCTCACTGCTCCCTCCCTCTTCCGTATTCAAGTGATTCTCCTGCCTCAGCCTCCCGAGTAGCTGGGACTACAGGTGCTCGCCACCACGCCCAGCTATGTTTTTCTATTTTAGTAGAGACGGGGTTTCACCGTGTTGCCCAGGCTGGTCTTGAACTCCTGAGCTCTGGCAATCCGCCCGCCTCGACCTCCCAAAGTGCTGGGGCTGGCTTCTTGCTGGTGTCCTCTGCACCCTGCCGGAGCCATTCCAAATGGCATGGCCCCAAGGCCATCTCCCTGAGAGGCCAGATGTGTGTATGAAGTGGGTGAATTGTTGTTATCATCTATTCAGCATACTTTTCTTGCACATTTAGTAAGGGCCAAGCACGGTTTTAGGGGCAGTTGATATTTTATAATGTACCTGGGAACTGCCACAAAGGGCATGACTGAAGGAGGTAAACTGAGGCCCACAAACCGAGGCTAAGTGACTTATTTGCTTAGTTGCTTGTTGTTGTCTAATAGATTGTGAGTTGTGTGGGAGGCAGGAACTAGGGTGGTGTTGGTCATCACAGGATCCTTGGTACACACCAGACATTAAACAAATATGAATGGGCCGGGCGTGGTGGCTCACGCCTGAAATCCTAGCACTTTGGGAGGCTGAGGTGGGCAGATCACGAGGTCAGGAGTTCGAGACCAGGCTGACAAACATGGTGAAACCCCGTCTCTACTAAAAATACAAACATTAGCTGGGCTTGGTGGTGCGAGCCTGTAGTCCCAGCTACTCAGGAGGCTGAGGCAAGAGAATGGCTTGAACTCGGGAGGCGGAGGTTGCAGTGAGCCGAGATCAGGCCACTGCACTCCAGCCTGGCAACAATAGGGAAACTCAGCCTCAAAAAAAAAAAAAAAAAAAAGACTGAATAAACTCTGAAGTCTGCAGTTAGTCCCCTAGTTCTGAGTCCCCCAGGGCTGGCAGCTATGACAGATACGAAAGTGCTACACATCACGTCCCACTGTACAGTAAAGCCTTCAGAGGAGGGCGGAGTCTCACTTCCTGGGTGCATGACTGGGTAAAACACTTCCCTTCTCGGAGCCAACTGAGTTTTCCACGCTGTGACATTTGGGTAACTAAAGGCCTCTCCCTGTGGGCAGTTCTCATCAGAAACTGTCATCACCATGCAGTTAACACTTTAAAAGTGTAGCTCCATCCGTGGCTGTGAAAGTGCAGAGTTGGGAAGGTGCACACTCTACAAAAATAAAGTCAAAAACGTGTGTACTGTTGCTTCCTGGGGGGTCCACACACCTCCAGTGGGTGGTGGATGATCACTGCTGTTTTTTTTTTTTTTTCTTTTTTGAGAGGCAGTCTCACTCTGTTGCCCAGGCTGGAGTGCAGTGGCATGATCACAGCTCACTGCAGCCTCAACCTCCAGGGCTCAAGCCATCCTGCCTCAGCCTCCCAAGCAGGTGGGACTACACGTACATATCACAATGCTGGGCTAATTTTTGTTGAGACAGGGAGACAGGGACTTGCTATGCTGCCAACGCTGGATAAATTCTTTTCTTTTCTTTTTTTTTTTTGAGACCCAGTTTCGCTCTTACCACCCAGGCTGGAGTGCAACGGTATGATCTCGACTCACTGCAACCTCCACTTCTTGGGTTTGAGCGATTTTCCTGCCTCAGCCTCCGAAGTAGCTGGAATTACAGGCCTGAGCCTCTGTGCCGGCAGATAAATTCTTTAAAAAAAATACATTTTGGTAGATATTATGGGTAGTACCGCCAAAATACTAGACCACAGGTTAAGGCTTAAAAAACAGAGGCCGAGGCTGGATGTGGTGGCTCACACCTGTAATCCAAGCACTTTGGAGGCCAAAGTGGGCTGATTACCTGAGGTTGGGAGTTCAAGACCAGCCTGACAAACATGGTGAAACCCTGTCTTTAAAAAAAAAAACAAAAAAAAACAACAACAAAAAAACAGGCCGAGCACCGTGGCTCACGCCTGTAATCCCAGCACTTTGGCAAGCCGAGGTGGGCGAATCACCTGAGGTCAGGAGTTCCAGGCTAGCCTGGCCAACATCGTGAGACCCAATCTCTACTAAAAATGCGAAAAAAAAAAAAAAAAATTAGCTGGGAGATGGTGGTATGCGCCTGTAATCCCAGCTACTCCAGAGGCTGAGGCAGGGGAATCGCCTGAACCCGGGAGGCGGAGGTTGCAGTGAGCCCAGATCATGCCACTGCACTCCAGCCTGGCAACAAGAGCGAAACTTCGTCTTAAAACAACAACAACAAAATTAGCCAGGCTTAGTGGTGCGCGCCTGTAGTCCCAGCTACTCGGGAGGCTGAGGAAGAGAATAGCTTGAACCCGGGGCACGGAGGTTGCAGTGAGCTGAGGTCGCGCTACTGCACTCCACCCTGGGCGACAGAGTGAAACTCCGTCTCAAAACAAAAGAAAATATAACAACAACAAAAACAATCACAGATCTGTCTCAATTACTCATTTATTCAACACGCATTCACTGGACACCTACTGTGTGCAGATTTTTCTAGGGCACTGGGGAGACAGAACGGACTAAGGGAACAGAATATAAGTCTCCCTGGGCTGCGAGCCCCGGGAAGGCAGGCCCAGGGGTTGTGCCCCTGCTGGGCCCGCAGCACCGCGCAACGCACACAGTGGGCGCTCACCAAGTGCTCGCTAAGGGAACGCGTGAATCCCAATGTCCCGCCAGCAGGGCGTTTACGGCCTGATGGGGCGGAAACGGACCCGACAGCACCACGGCGTCCTGGGGCTTCTGGGAATCCCATCAGCGCGGCCGGAGCGGCCTAGGACAGGCTCCGAGGAAGGTCCGACTCCCCTCCCCGGCGCCGCCGCGGCTCGGCGGAGACCCACTGGGGTGAGTAATCGAGCCATGTCCGGGGTCCCGGCCTGTCACCCATTAGTCCCCGCCGTCTTCCACCCTGCCAGGCTCGAACTCGGGGCTCCGGCGCGGTCCCAGCTCCGGGGGGACTCCCTTCCATCTCCTCCATCTCCTTCATCCTCAACTCCCGCTATCTTTTCGAACCTGGGGCGCTCCCCTTGGGCGCGTCCTCCCGCCGGACGACCGTCCTCCGCCTCGGGGGACGCGCCTAGGACGCACGGCGCCCCCTCCCCAGCCGGACCGGGGGTCTTAGAGCGCGAAGCCCTTCAGCTGCCCTGCGCCTCAGCACCCGGATTGCTGCTTGAGGCAGTCGACATACTACACCGGAGCCCAGGCAGGCGCGCCCCCGAACCCCCAGGACTGGGGCTGGGGGCGGGGGCGGCGCCGGCGCGGAGGGCCCCGTCCTCGGGCGTCCGCAGCCTCCCATTGGCTCCTGGGCCCGCCGCTCGGCCTGGCGGGGCCGGGGCTGGTCCGCCCGGGCGTGGGGCGGGGCCTCTCGAAGCCCCTCCCCCGGCAAGGGAGGAGGGAAGAGGAGGAGGAGGAGGAGGAGGAAGGGGGGGCGGAACACAAAACCTGCGAGGTTTTTTTTTTTCCTTTTGCATTTAATTAAAAAAATTTTTTTTTGCATACCCGAGGGACGCTCCCCGGCGCGGGCGCGGGCCCGGGGCGCGCAGGCCTGGGCGCGGGGCGGCGGCGGGGGCCCGGCAGCGGCTGCGGAGCGGCCGCCATGCGATCAGGCAGTGCGCTGACCGGCCCGGCCGGCCGGCCCCTTCTGGGTCCTCCCTTTGCAGCCCGTGCGGGGCCGTCTCGGAGACCCCGCGCCGACGGCTGCTCAAACATCAGGGTGAGTTTCTCACAATGTAGCAATTTCTCTTTAAATCTCTTAACTCTCTCTACCTGCGAGTCGGGGCTGTGACAGGGCGCAAAAGCGAGGGGGGAGTGGGGGTTGGCGGCGAGGGTGTGTGTGGGGGGAGCCGGAGCCGGGGCCGAACCCACCCCCGCGACACACACACTCAGCCCCCCAGCCGGGGCGCAGCGCCCGCTGCCTCTTTTTTTTTTTCTGCTCGGCGCCCACCGCCACCGGCACCCCCCCGCCCCGCGTCTCTCCCACCACCGCCGCCGCCCCGATCCTACGGGGACCCCCCCCAACCGGCTTCCCTGCCCAGACCCGGCGCCCGGTGCCTCCCCGGCCCACCCGCCGGCTGCCGGGGATACAATGGAGCGGCGGGGAGAGGAGACCTAACGTTCCACGGGGGGAGGGGCGCGGAGACCCCCCTCCCCGGCCTGGCCCCCTCCCTTCGCCCCGCTCCCCGCCTTTCGGGGAAGGCGAGGGCCACCGGGCAGCGGGCGGCGATCTCCCGGCCGGAGGCGGCGAGCCTGCGTCTCCCCGCCTCGCTTGGCCCCTGCGCCCCCTCCCCAAATCCCTCCCGTGGGTGTCGCGGACACTGGGGGCCCCTGAGAGCTGGGGAGGGATGGATGGGGAAGGGGGCCACCGGGGCTCCCCCTCCGCACCGCCCCTAAACAATGAAAGGAGTTGACTTGACCCCCCACCCCCGGCAGTGGAGGGAGGTGACCCCCTCCCCCATCCCCAGCTGAGGCTCATCCCGGAGGGGGCCGTTAACGGGGGGTCGGGGGGGAGGTGAGCGCCTCCTGTCACCTCCCGAGGTTCGGGGCGGCCCCCCATCTCCTCCCCTTCGTTCTGGGAACGGGAGGCACCAGGCCGGGCCGGGGGCACCGCGCTCGGGTGGTGACCTTTAGACAAAGGCAGCCCTTTCCCCCGGGTGAGCCCGGACGAGCTGGGCCCGCGGCCTCCCCGGGCCCCTGCGGAGGGCAGCCAGGCCGCGGGCACCCGGAGGGAGGGATGGAGGAGGAGGGAGTAGGGATGGAGCCATCTGGTTTTCCCATCCCCGGCTGCCCCTCGGCTGCTTCCCCGACTCCTGTCACGGGCGGCCGCGGGGAGACGAGGGACCAGGGGCTGCCCGGGCCTTGGTGCGCGGCCAGCCGGGAGGACTGGGCGAGGAGCCGCGGGAGGGCTCGGCTCAGGCTCGGGCGCCGGCGGTGATTGGAAGGCACTAGGGCTTCTTCCTCTCCGCGCCCCTTTGTTTTGCTTTGTGGTTCTGAGCAGCTGAACTTCCCGGGAGGTGGGGTCAGAGGCCGCAGTGTCAGCTCTCCCGGGGAGGCCCGGGTGACAGGTCCTAGCTCTCTGGTGTCCCCAGCCTTGTGGGCTGCAGTCTGTGCCCAGGCCCATGTCCTGACCATCATCCCCTTTTGTCACCTCCCCCCCCACCTACCAACCCACCCATAGTATAATACAGATCTGGGGATGGCTTTCTCTTACACCTTGTTACAGAGGGCACTTGTCAGGGAAACTAGAAACATCCCGGGCTTCAAGGCGTGAGATTTGTGATAAGCTCTCTGTGCTTTCAACCTCTCCCAGCACCTGGGGTGGGGGTGGGGGGCACTGTCAACTCTGACCTGCCCTGGGTCATGAGAAAACAGGGGAGGACAACTCAGGAAGCACCCACTTCCCATGCTGGTAGAATTTTTGGGGCACGTTGACCTCCCTTGTTTTCCCCATAGCTCCCTCCACCCCCCCCGCAGATGGAAATATTAATAACAATATCTCTCTAACTAGGGAGCCTTTTTCCGCCGCTGCTAACTACGTTACACACTGGCCACAGTCCAAGGAGGAAGTAGAGGAGGGACAGACATTATTCCCATTTTCCAGACAGGTTCATGGAGGCTCAGAGAGGTTAAGGGGCTTGCCCAGGGTCACACAGCCCTGGGTCACACAGAGCCCCGGTTTGTTACCTCCTGGAGTTATTTCGTCTCAGTTGGAAAGTCTTAAGGTCTTCTGTCCCGCCGTTTCGAGCTTTGCTTCTCTGACTTCAGTGGACCTGGTTTGGAAATGTAGCTAATACCTAGAAGAAGCGGCCAGATTTGTTTTCCCTGGGAGCTGGTTTTGGGAAGGGGTGTACTTGGAAGTGGGGCTGAGGGCAGGATCATTTATTTCACTTGTGGCCGGAATGGAGAATTGCCTGCAGGAACTGAGAATTGGAGGCCTGTGAAGAGTTGGGGAGGGGGAGTCCCAGGCCTGGCCAGTGATGGGCTTGGGGCACCTGGGAGCTGGCCCCACTGTTGTGTTCTCCCTTCTCTACTCTTGGCCCCATTTGCTGCTGCTAAGCCCTACCTGGAGAGAAGCTGAACTGTTTGGGACTGTTGTCATCTGGTTGTTCCTATGCCCTGTGACCTGCTGTCACTTTGCCATACCATGGCCCTTTGATGCAGCTAGTGGAGAACTTTTTTCTTTTTTTGACCCGAAGTCTTGTTCTGTTGCCCAGGTTGGAGTGCAGTGGCACAATCTCGGCTCACCACAACCTCCGCCTCCTGGGTTCAAGCAATTCTCCTGCCTCAGCCTTTTGAGTAGTTGGAATTACAGTTGTGCACCACCACACCTGGCTATTTTTTTTGTATTTTTAGTAGAGATGGGGTTTCACCGTATTGGCCAGGCTGGTCTCGAACTCCCAACCTTATGATCCGACTGCCTCGGCCTCCCAAAGTGCTAGGATTACAGGTGTGAGTCACCATACCTGGCAGCAGATAACTTTCCTGCCTGTTCTCCCTTTGGCCTGATCCGCTCTGTAACCTTAGGCAGGTCATTTAACTTCTGGTCCTCAGTTTTCTCATCTGCAAGTAGGGATAATTATAGTTTCTTTAAGTGACCTGGAGGTGGGTAAAAGTATTATCCAAACGTGTCATTTATAGATATCATTCATCAGGCAGGGTATGCAGTGTGGGCACAGGACAGGAGTGTAAGCTGCTGGCATTTAAATTTTTTTTTTTTTTTGGACATAGAGTCTTGCTTTGTTGCCCAGGCTGGAGTGCAATGACGTGTGATCTTGGCTCACTGCAACCTCCGCCTCCGGGGTTCAAGCGATTCTTCTGCCTCAGCCTCCTGAGTAGCTGGGATTACAGGCACCCACCACCACACCCAGCTAATTTTTGTATATTTAGTAAAGATGGCGTTTCACCATGTTTGCCAGCCTGGTCTGGAGGTCCTGACCTCAGGTAATCTGACTGGCATTTAAATTTAAGGCTAGGTGCCATGGCTCATGCCTGTAGCCCCAACACTTTGGGAGACTGAGGCAGGAGGATCACTTGAGCCCAGGATTTCAAGACCAGCCTAGGCAACATGGTGACACCCTGTGTCTACAAAAAAATGAAACAATTAGCTGGGCATGGTGGCACTTGCCTGTGGCCTTAGCTCCTTGGGGGTGCTGATGTCGGGCGATTGCTTGAGACCAGGAATTTGAGGCTGGGGTGAGCCGTGATTGTGCCACTGCTCTCAATCCTGGGCAACAGAGTGAGACCCTGTCTCAATATTGATAATAACAATAACAATAAATAAAATAAAAAATTTAAAGGTGAATAGAAAAGGACTTTGCCCCAGAAGAATTCCCTGTGATGGGGGAAGGCCAATTGCAAACAAACAATTTCCCTCAGTGACACCCACCCTCTGAGCGCTTTGGGGACTGGGGCCCTACCCCTTCAACACTTTACTCATGCTGAATACACATTTACCTGTGGGGGTTGGGTGGGGTGGGGGCTGAGGAAGAGAGGCTGGCCCCAACTCACCTGGTGTAGGAGGTAATACAGGTGATCTTGCCATTTTACAGATGAGGAAACTGAGGCCAGGGGAAGCACTTTGGGAGGCTGAGGTGGGCGGATCACAAGGTTGGGAGTTCGAGACCAGCCTGGAATATGGTGAAACCCCATCTCCATGGCCGAGCCGGGACTCCAAGCCAGATAGCAGAGACTAGTGGTGGGGACTCCATGTTTGTCCACAGAACTGGGGAGATGGTACTTCATGGAGCCTGATCCCAGAAGTGTTGAGGGACCCCTAATCCCCGCAGCCACTGCCCCCTACTTTAAGTGCAGATATTTCCCTTGGTGAAATGACAGGCATAAGTGATAATTCTGGGGGCAGGTGGGCAGGAGGAGAGGGGCTCTGGGGAACTCCCAGATCTCTCAAGGCTGAGTGCTGGCTGAGTGTAGGAACTGATCTTTTCGGAGGGTGGTGGGAGAAGTCTGAGTGAGGCCCAGGAGGGTCTCCCTGCTGACTTCCTTCCCAGAGGCCTCCTGCCCTTTCCCGCCCTTCCTTCGGGAGATGGGGTCTGCCCCAGGTTATGGAAGGGCCAAGGGATCAGGGCCCAGAGGTCTAGGAATGGGGAGTTCCTGGGGGTGTGTAGGGCTCCCCAGGTTCCCGTGGGCCACCTTGTAGCCCCAGGTCCAGCTAGCAGCCCAGTTCCCCGCCAGCTCTCAACCCCCACCCCCCAGGCTGCCTTGACTCCAGGTCTCAAGAATGCAGAAGGCTGCTGGTAGGGGAAGTTAATTGGAAACAGGAAAACATGGCATTCCTTTCCAGGCCGCCTGGGCTTGGAAGGCAGAGGGGGCTGCCATTTCCCCTCTCCCGCCCTGCAGGGGAGAGGGGTGGGGAGCATAGTTGTCTTGCCTTGGTCATAGTTGAGCCTTCTTCCCCCACCAGGCACCCTCACTTAGTAGAAAACAAGAATAGTCACCCGCGCTGCATGTCCACGATGTCAGCTGCCCCCCCACTCCCCCAGCAGAATGAATTGCCCCCTCCTTACTCACCCCTTCACACCCCTCTGGTTTTTTGTCCCCTGTCGTGCCCGAACTAGCTCCCTGCTAGCATGCACCTTATGGCACACCAGAGACGCATGGGAAGCGTTTGGTGGAGGGGTCCTTAGGGAGTGTCTCCTGGTTCCGTTCCTCACATTCTCCTCCGCCTGTGGTACCACCATTAGAGTTGTGTCCCAGTTGACTGAAGCTTTTGTGTCTCAGGGACATGCAAGTTTTCCCAGTGGAGAGAGAGTTTTCTAAAGCATTTCTAGTTTGGTGACAATTAGTTTTGTGTATGAGTTTATGTATTCATTGGTGGGGTGGGGGGGTGTTGGCAAAAGCAGAGAGGGCCTTTGTTTCTTTAATTGTTCCCAATTAAACTTCCTGAAGGCCTACTGTGTGGCAGGGCCCTAGGGAGCAGTTAAGTCATAGGGATGAAGTCCAGGAGGAGGAGAGAGAAGGGTTGGATTAGCCGCTGTGGGGTTTCATTCATGCTGCCTGGGTGGTCTGAGACAGCATCTTTCTCTCTCTCTGCCTTTCGTTCTTTTTTTGCTAAGTGATACACGAACACGGGGCAAATTCAGAATACCAAAGATCATGTGTTCCTGTATCCTCCCCAGAATCCCTGGTCCCCTAGCTCTCTTCCCGGAGCAGCCGCCTCCATTCTGATGTTCTGTGTGTGTACTTTTATATACGGATGTATGTCTTTAAAACTATTCAGGCTGGGTGCAGTGGCTCACGCCTGTAATCCCAGCTGTTTGGGAGGTTGAAGTGGGCAGATCACCTGAGGTCAGGACTTCAAGACCAGCCTGACCAACGTGGTAAAATCCCATCTCTACTAAAAATATAAAAATTACAAAATAAAAAAGTTAGCTGGGCCTGGTGGTACATCCCTGTAATCCCTGCTACTCAGGAGGCTGAGGCAGGAGAATTGCTTGAACCTGGGAGTTTGCAGTGAGCCAAGATCACGCCAGCCTGGGCACTGCAGTCTGGGCAACACAGTGAGACTCCGGCTAAAACAAACAAAGAAAAAACTGTTCATCTTACACAGATGGTAGTCTGCTCTATCCATTGCTTTCTTCCTGCTTCATCTCCCTGGGAGACCTCCTGTAGGCTTCCTCCCATCTTTTTCTTGACTGTGTGGTATTCCTCGGTGTGGGCGAATCCTCCTTTACTATAATGGATGTGGTGGCGTTTCTGAATGTTTCTGTGTGCAGCATGGAAAGGCACAGGTCCACACATGTTACAGGAAAATGGGTATGCCTGTGGGTGGCCTCCTGGAAGTGGGATTGCTAGATCAAGGGCCAGCAAGAGATTCTCCTGCCTCAGCCTCCTGAGTAGCTGGGATTATAGGCACGCGCCACCACGCTTGGCTAATTTTGTTTTTTCAGTAGAGACGTGGTTCCATGTTGGTCAGGCTGATCTTGAACTCCTGACCTCAGGTGATCTGCCCGCCTCAGCCTCCCAAAGTGCTGGGATTACAGGTATGAGCCACCACACCCGGCCTGAGCCGCTGTGCCCAGGTTTCCCCCTCTATTAAGTGAGTTAATCTGAGTATCTATTTGGTAAGGCTCTTTGAGGGTCCCCAAACACTGATAAAGTGTCAAGGTAGCCTTGTCACTCAGTGTTGGTGTCACCTGTCATTTTTAGGCAGTTCTTTCTCCTGTGGACTGTGACTCCCTTAATTGGCAGGTGTCGGATGGAATGCTGACTTCTCTGCTTAATTGCAGTGTGACCCTGGGCGAGCGATCACTTTGCATGGCCTCAGTTTCCTTGTCTATAAAATGGGCCCATGATGGCTTCCTCATAGGGTCCGCCGTGAGGCTGAACGAAGCAATTTTCTGTCCAGCTGGGCATGCAGTTGCTTTCAGGAACTAGCAAATGATGCTGCTGTAGTTTTCACTATGATTACTGTTCTCCCACGGGACTTACACTGACTTCTCCGCTCTGAAAGGTCCCCATTGTCTTCCTGAAAGGCACACGATGAACAATGTTGGCATTTTAAACCGTATGGCAGCAGAGGGCACGCAGCAGGCTGCTCCGGCATGAGGCACACAGGGCTTCCCTGTACCGTGCCTCAGTTTCCCCATCTGGAAGAATGAGCATGGGAGGAAACCCACCTCAGGCATGCTCAGTCTTCAGCACAGTGCCTGAAGTGTAGCCAGCACCTGAAAAAATGTGTGTCTACAATGAGAATAATTATTATTAAGTAGCATAGTCTCCCATAGGATCAGGTACCCAGGTCACTACGGCCTTCCCCCCAAAGCCTAGGCAATCCGTGCTCGCTTTTTTTTTTTTTTTTTTTTTAATAGATTGAGTTTCGCTGTTGTTGCCCAGGGTGAAGGGCAATGATATTATATCAGCTCACCACAACCACCACCGCCCAGGTACAAGCGATTCTCCTGCCTCAGCATCCTGAGTAGCTGAGATTACAGGCATGTGCTACCACTCCAGGCTAATTTTGTATTTCTAGTAGAGATGGGTTTCTCCATGTTGGTCAGGCTGGTCTCGAGCTCCTGACCTCAGGTGATCCACCTCCCTCGGCCTCCCAAAGTGCTGGGATTACAGGCTTGAGCCACTACGCCCAGCCAGTGTTGGCATTTTAAATGGAAGGCGCAGAGCTGGTGTTGGTGGCTCATGCCTGTAATCCCAGCACTTTGGGAGGCCGAGGGAGGTGGATCACCTGAGGTCAGGGGTTCAAGACCAGCCTGGCCAATGTGGTGAAGCCCTGTCTCCACTAAAATACAAAAATTAGCCAGTCATGGTGTTGCACGCTTGTAATCCCAGCTACTCAGGAGGCTGAGGCAGAAGAATCGCTTGAACTTGGGAGGCGGAGGTTGCAGTGAGCTGAGATCACACTACTGCACTCCAGGGCGACAGAGCGAGACTCCATCTCAAAAATATAAGAAAAGGAAGACAATGTCCAGATACCCTTTGGGCCTCAATTTCCTCTTCTGTAACAGAGCTTCCTCTGCTTTGGGTGCTGTGAAGCTTCAATGAGTAAAGATGTGGGAAGCTTTTTAGAATGGGACCTGGCTCTCGGGAATGCTCAGTGAAGATTCACTTTTTTTTTTTTTTGAGACGGATTCACGCTCTTGTTGCCCAGGCTGGAGTGCAATGGTGCAATCTCGACTCACCACAACCTCTGCCTCCAGGGTTCAAGCAATTCTCCTGCCTCAGCCTCCTGAGTAGCTGGGATTACGGGCATGTGCCACCACACCTGGCTAATTTTTGGAATTTTTAGTAGAGATGGGATTTCTCCATGTTGGTCAGGCTGGTCTCGAACTCCTGACCTCAGGTGATCTACCCACCTCAGCCTCCCAAAATGCTGGGATTACAGGCTTGAGCCATCACGCCCAGCTGAAGATTCACTATGATTCTTATTATTTTTTATTTTTATTTAATTTAATTTAATTTTTTTTTTTGGAGACAAGAGTCTTGCTTTGTGCTCAGGCTGGAGTACAGTGGCGCAATCTTGGCTCGCCACAACCTTCGCCTCCTGGGTTCATGTGATTCTCATGTCTCAGCCTCATTAGCTGTGACTATAGGTGTATGGGCCACGACACCCAGATAATTTTGTATTTTTTATAGAGATGGGGTTTGGCCATGTTGGCCAGACTGGTCTTGAACTCCTGGACTCAAGCAGTCCACCCGCCTTGGCTTCCCAAAGTGCTGGGAATACAAACATGAGCCACCATGCCTGGCCTATTATTTTTAAAATTTTATTTTATTTCATGTGACAAGGTCTTGGTATATTGCCCAGGCTGGTCTTCAACTTCTGGGCTCAAGCAGTCCTCCCACCTTGGCCTACCAAAGTCCTGGGATTATAGGCATGACCCACTGCACCTAGCCATCTTATTATTATTTTGTTTTCTTTTTTGCCATCTAGACTTTGCTTGGCAGATTTATTATTTTAACTTATGTTTTAAATTTTTTTGAGACAGGCTCTCACTCTGTCACCCAGACTGTAGTGTAGTGGTGCAATCTCGGCTCACTGCAACCTCCGCCTCCCAGGCTCCAGTGATTCTCCTGCCTCAGCCTCCTGAGTAGCTGGGATTACAGGCGTGCGCCACCACGCCCGACTAACTTTTATGCTTTTAGTAGAGACGGGGGTTTCCCCATGTTGGCCAGGCAAGTCTCAAATTCCTGACCTCAGGTGATCCGCCTTCCTAGGCCTCCCAAAGTTCTGGGATTACGAGCGTGAGTCACACGCCTGACCTTTTTAACTTTTTGTTAAGGAAATTTTAAAGCGCTCACCAAGAGTTTAGAGAATAGCATAGCCACCCTCTGTATAACCATCACCAGCTTCTGCAAGAATTTTTTGCTGATCTTTTTTTGGCCATTACCCCGTTTCCTACTGTGCACATATATATATTTTTGTTTTTTACCAAGGCATTTTTAAGCAAATTCCAGATCATTTCCACTGTATTATTGTTATTAATGGTATTGTTATTTCTGGGATCCAGAATTTGTTTCAGCACCTCCGGAGTCTGTCCTGTTCTGTGAAGGAAGTGGCATCAGGCCCATTTCACAGGTTGGGGAAACTGAGGCAACAGAGAGTGCTTTGATCAGGTTGTCCTTTTTTCTGTGATCACCTCTTTGGGACTGTGGTGAATTCCCTGTCTTAGCCACACCAAGCCTGGAACCCTGCAGGTTGTTTCTGATGACACAGGTTTGGCGGGGGGTTCATATCTGGGGGTATACAGTTTGGGGTACAGGTTCTGTACTCTGTGCAGAAATCATCCTCCTAAAGAAAAGAGTCGAAGTGGGGCTAGCAGCAGGGGGTGGACCCCTAGGATGACCCTGGAGGTGACGAGCAAGTGGGTCAGCTGTGTGGATTAAAGTACTGTTTCTGCTCCTTCTAACCCTGGGACTTGGTGGCAAGCTCTTTGCCTCCTTTAGGCCAGCTTAGAGAAGCGGAAGTGCAGGAGAAATAATAAATGCTTCTCTGGATAACCTTATTGTTAAATAAGGTCTAGCAAGGAGAGGATGTTTTCCAAGTGCCTGGCTCACAGTAAACGGTCACTATTGTTACTGTTGTTAGTTGTTGCTTCTGTGTGTACTCTTGACGTCGGGGACAAAAATGATCTTTCTTTCTCTTTCTTTTTTTTTTCTGAGACAGCCTTGCTCTGTCCCCCAGGCTGGAGTACAGTGGCTCCATCTCAGCTCACTGCAACCTGTGCCTTCCGTGTTCAAGCAATTCTCCTGCCTTAGACTCCTGAGTAGCTGGGGTTACAGGCACGCACCACCACACCCAGCTCATTTTTATATTTTTAGTAGAGATGGGGTTTCGCCATGTTGGCCAGGCTGGTCTCGAATTCCTGACCTCGTGATCTGCCTGCCTCAGCCTCCCAAAGTGCTGGGATTACAGGCATGAGTCACCACGCCCAGCCAAAACATGCTCTTTCTAGGGTTGCAGAGGAAGGATTGATGCCCCTGGACTCCTCAGCCCAGCCCTGCTGCCTTCATTCCCTCGCCATGCCCACCCTGTCCCTCTGCACTCTCCCTTTGAAGTGCTCGCTTGCCTAGGGGGCTGCCAACTTCTGTGTGGCCCCTCTCAGCCTCTTAGGTTCTCTGTGTCCCAGCCTGGTAACCTTGAGAACGGAGTGAGTGGGAATATCTGTCTGAGGCTGTGAGACCCTTGCTAATGACCCTTGGGGTCCTTGAGAGAGTGCCTGGTGGCCTCTGCTGACTAGAGGCAGAGGATGGCCCAGTGTCCAGGGACGCCTGCAGGTGAAGCTCCCCGGAGCCACCTCTCCAGAGGCCGGATACCACCTCTTGTCCACTGTGTGAGGCAGATACCCGTAGCCCCTGCCTCACAGGGTGGCGTTGACAGTTTGCTGGACTGTAACCTCCATCAGCTGGCGTGCATTGTGCCTCATTGACCTCAGACACTAGGCACCCAGCCTGGGTGAGGGAGGTCTCCCTGGGAGAGGTCTTAGCTCACAGCTTAACAAGCCCTTGCGATACTAGTGGAATTTCTCTAGAATGTGCGTAGTGACCTCCTACTTTTTTTTTGACGGAGTCTCACTCTGTCGCCCAGGCTGGAATGTAATGGTGCGATATTGGCTCATTACAACCTCTGCCTCCCAGGTGTAAGCCATTCTCCCTCCCTCAGCCTCATGAGTAGCTGGATTTCAGGCGCTCACCACCATGTCCAGCTAATTTTTGTATTTTTAGTAGAGACAAGGTTTCTCCATGTTGGCCAGGCTGGTCTTGAACTCCCAACCTCAGGTGATCCGCCCTCCTTGGCCTCCCAAAGTGCTGTAATTACAGGTGTGAGCCACCGTGCCCGGCCTTTCCCAACTGTTTTTCATTGACGTGTAATTCATATATAGTAAAATTCACAGAGGGGCCGGGCGTGGTGACTCACATCTGTCATCCCAGCACTTTTTGGGAGGCTAAGGTGGGAGGATCACTTGAGGTCAGGAGTCGGAGACCAGCCTGGGCAACACAATGAGATCCTGTCTCTCCTAAAAAAATAAAAACCTTAGCTGTTTGTGGTGGCTCCCACCTGGAACTACTCTGGAGGCTGAGGTGGGAGGATTGCTTGAGCCCACGAGGCTGAGGCTGCAGAGAGCCATTCATTAAAATGCACACATCTTAAGCATGCCTTTCCGTGAGTCCTAACCCCTGACAAGATACAGCACATTCTCGTCACTGCCAGAAAGTTGCCCTGTGCCCCTTCCTGGTCAGTACCCGCTCCCAGAAGCAGTACTCAGGTGTGAGGCTGGGCAAGCAGATGCCCATGACTGGCCTGCCTTGTCATTGTGGGTCAGCCTTGCCTCTTCTAGAATTTCAGAGGTGGACACCTGCCCTGTTGAGTCCTTTGGGTTGAGCATCTTGGCTCAGCATCATCTTTTTGAGATGCAGGCATGTTGGTGTGTGTATCGAAAGTGCCTTCCTTTAAGAAATTCTTTCCTGTGAGTATTTCTTCAGGCCTGGCTTTCTCAAAGGCTCCAAACTGCAGAAGTTGAGAAGGGAGTGCTGTGTTCCCTGTGTCTGAGCTCCTGGTGTGCAGTAGGTGCTCTGTAGAAGCTTGTTGAATGAATGGAAGGATGGATGACAGGCATGTCCCAGGGATGGAGAAAGGGGAGCAAAGACCCCATCTTTGGAGTTTTCATATGTTTCTCAAAAAGGTTCCCACTGGCTGGGACTCAGTGGCTCATACCTATAATCTCAGCACTTCGGGAGGTCAGGGCAGGTGGATCACCTGAGGTCAGGAGTTTGTGATCAGCTTGGGCAACATGGTGAAACCCTGTGTCTACAAAAAACTACAAAAGTAGCCGGGCATGGTGGTGCATGCCTGTAGTTCCAGCAGCTCAAGAGGCTGCGAGGTGGGAGGATCACTTGTGCCCAGAAGGTCAAGGCTCCAGTTAGCCATGATCGCACCACTGCACTTTAGCTTGGGCGACCGAGCGACACTATATCTCCAAAAAAAAAAAAAAAAAACAGAGAGAGAGAGAGAAAAAATGTCCCATCTGCTTCCAGATGACCTGGGATGTTTGTGAGCAATGACCATCCCTGGGCCTCGTGCAGACCAAACTCTGGGGAATCCCCATGAGTGGAGTCCGGGAATCAGCATTTTCAACTTTTCTTTCTTTCTTTTTTTTGAGACAGAATCTGGCTCTGTCTCCCAGGCTGAAGTCCAGTGGTGTGATCTCAGCTCACTGCAACCTCTGCTTCCTGGGTTCAAGCGATTCTCTTGCCTCAGCTTCCCGAGTAGCTGGGATGACATGCGTCCACCACCATGCCCAGCTATTTTTTGTATTTTTAGTAGAGATGGTGTTTCACCATGTTGGTCAGGCTGGTCTCAAACTCCTGACCTCAGGTGATCCACCTGCCTCAGCCTCCCGAAGTGCTGGGATTACAGGTGTGAGCTGCCATGCCCGGCATTTTCATCAAGCCTCATCTCTGGGCAGTTCTTTGGCACAGGCAGCCCAGCCCTCTTCTGGCGGCAGCAGAGCTCCTCAGCAGGCCTGTCATCCTGTCAAGGTGGCCATGGGTCTTGGGGCAGCACTCAGTCTGTGTCTACAGGTGATGCCTGTCCTGGCCCGGCTGCCTCCCAGGTGCCTATGTGTGAGCCTGGAGTCCTGTACTCACTCCCTAAGTGCTGTTCAAAGAGGGAATGAATGGGAACCTGCAAGGCAGGTCAGGATGGTCGACCTCCCCACTGCTCAGTGGGGAAACTGAGGCTTCATGAGTTCAAGTGTTTCTCCTGCAGTTCACCTGGGAGTGAAAGCCGACATGCAGTATATCCCGGGCTAAGCAGCCATCAGTTGTAAGATGCGTCTTTCTTTTCAGAGGCGGTAAAGTGCGAAAAATGTGCATCTTGGAGTTGATAAAACTCAGGAAAAGTCCTCACCCACCTGCAGTTTGCTCGTTGTCTCAAGGCTGTTTTGTGCAGGGTTGTTTTTTTGTCAAATTTCTGTCTCTTTAGCCAAAGGAACCAAATCCCCTGACATCTGCCCAGCCCTTTGTCCCTTCCCAAGCATGTCCCCTTCAATGGTTCTGCTTTTTTATTTAAAATTTTTTAGACTTTTTTTGAGATGGAGTTTTGCTCTTGTTGCCCAGGATGGAGTGCAGTGGCGTGATCTTGGCTCACTGCAACCTCCGCCTTCCGGGTTCAAGCGATTCTCCTGTCTCAGCCTCCCGAGTAGTTGGGATTACAGGCGCATGGTGCCATGCCTGGCTGATTTTTGTATTTTTGGTAGAGACAAGGTTTCACCATGTCAGGCTGGTCTGGAACTCTTAACCTCAGGTGATCCACCCGCCTTAGCCTTCCAAAGTGCTGGGATTACAGGTGTGAGCCACTGCACCTGACCTGAATTGGGAAACTTATTTAACTCAGTTTATTTAATTTTTTTTTTCCAAGATGGAGTCTTGATCTGTTGCCCACAGTAGTGCCATCTCAGCTCACTACAACTTCTACCTCCTAGGTTCAGGCGATTCTCCTGCCTCAGCCTCCGAGTAGCTGGTGTTAAAGGTGTGTGCCTCCACGCCCAGCTAATTTTCATACTTTTTTTTTTTTTTTTGAGATGGAGTCTCACTCTGTTGCCCAAAGTGGAGTTCAGTGGCGTGATCTGGGCTCACTGCAACCTCCACCTCCCGGGTTCAAGCGATTCTCCTGCCTTGAGTCTCCCAAGTAGCTGTGACTACAGGCATGCACCACCATGCCCAGCTAATTTTTGTATTTTTAGTAGAAACGGGGTTTCACTATGTTGGCCAGGCTGGTTTCGAACTCCTGACCTCGTGATCCGCCTACTTTGGCCTGGCCAAGATGGTGAAACCTTGTCGCTACTAAAAATACAAATACCAGCCTGGCGTGGTGGTGGGTGCCTGCAATCTTAGCTACTCGGGAGGCTGAGGCAGAGAATTCCTTGAACCTGGGAGGCGGAGGTTTCAGTGAGCTGAGAGCGCGCCACTGCTCTCTAGCCTGGGTGACAGAATGAGACTCCATCTCAAAAACAAAAATGTGTGTGTATGTGTGTGTACTCTCATATATTAGACATTACATAATTTAATAATATTTAATGGAAATATAAAACTATATAATATATACAAATATATATTCCTGTGTATAAAATGCCCTTTTATTTTCATTCCCCTCCACATCAGTGACCTCCTGTCCCAGAGCGAATTGCTTGCTTTGTGCAGTGGATTTTTGCTTTACAGAAAGGATACTGCTTCTGTTTCTCCTCCTTGTTTTCTCCCAACGCTATTTGGAGGGTCACCGTGTTGGTCCCTGTCCCTCTGGTCTACCCCTCCCTGCTGTGTCATCCCATAGGCTGCAGGTAGCACAGTTCACTTAAAATCCTCCCGAGGGCCAGACCCCCAGGTTGCCACCATCTCCCTGTCACAGAGGCACAGAGGTAAAATGAGTTGCTCAGCGTCACACAGGGAGCTGCTGCCTGAGCTGAGATTTTCGTCCTCCTGGTTAATTCAGACTTACGCTAAGGCCTCCTGCTGCCTGGACTGTGACCCATGTTCCTGCCTCCAGCACAAATAGCCAGTGCAATGCCTTCAGGGACTGGGGAGAGTGATAAGGTAGGAACACACCCATTCCCCTGCAAAGCCAGATCAGTATCCGAGGATTACCAGCTGAGCCTGGGGAGGTCAGGGGAGGAGGCATCAAGCTAGGCTTCCTGGAGGAGGGAGCTTCTGGGGCAGGCTTTGAGGGTTGGGGTTGGGGTAAGAGAAACAGGGAATCTAGCGTGATCCAGGGTCATTGCCCTGAGCAGCTGAGTGAAAGGAAGTGTTGTTTTTTTTGTTTGTTTTTTGTTTTGGGATGGATTCTCGCTCTCTTGCCCAGGCTGGAGTGCAGTGGCATGATCTCAGCTCACTCCATCCTCTGCCTCCTGGGTTCAAGCGATTCTCCTCCCTCAGCCTCCTGAGTAGCTGGGACTACAGGCGCGTGCCACCATACTCAGCTAATTTTTGTATTTTTAGTAGAGGCGGGGTTTCACCATGTTGGTCAGACGGGTCTCAAACTCTTGACCTTGTGATCCGCCCTCCTCGGCCTCCCAAAGTGCTAGAATTACAGGCATGAGCCACCACACCCAAGGCCAGGAAGTGTTCTTTCTGGAGATAAGGCAGAGTTGACTGTGATGTGGGGAGTGCAAATTCCAGAGAGTAAAGCTCTAAACTCCTTGAGCTGGTGGCTAGGTGCAGAGAGGAGGGAGATGGGGATGGCTGAGTGAATTGTAGGGGTCACTGGTGAGAGACGTGGTGTGAGTGATAACTGAAGTAAGTCCCAGGGGATGGTTCCCCAGGGAGAAGCTGAGAGAGGGTTGAGAATCCACCTGGGTGGCTGCTGGTGTGTAGGTGGAGGGAGATCGGGACCAGGCAGAGCCAGTGTGTCTGGAGCCAAGCAGGGCATTTCTGCACAGGTTTTAGCTTAGACAGATGTGAGGTCAGGCTTCCTGCATTGGATACAGGTGGCCTGGAAGCAAAGATTTCCTGGGTTTGATGGGTGGAAATCAGCCTAGCTATGGTGCAGAGCCATGGAAAAGGGAAGGGAAGGCTTCCTGGATGGATGGAAGGCAGGCAGGCTAAGAGGCAGCCAGGAATTCTTTATTTTTTTACTTTTTTTTGAGATGGAGTCTCACTCTGTCACCCAGGCTGGAGTGCAGTGGCATGATCTCAGCTCACTGCAACCTCCTCCTCCCGGGGTCAAACAATTCTCCTGCCTCAGCCTCCTGGGTAGCTGGAATTAACAGGCGCCCGCCACCACATCTGGCTAATTTTTGCATTTTTAGTAGAGACAGGGTTTCACCATGTTGGCCAGGCTGGTCTCGAATTCCTGACCTCAGGTGACCTGCCGGCCTCAGCCTCCCAGAGTGCACCGCGCCCAGCCGATTTTTAAAAAACAGCCACCCACTGTGACTCCCTAGTGCCCTCAGGTAAAACCCCTTCAGCTCTTTGTACAAAGTTGGCCTGATATGGCCTGGCTTATCTCCTACCCTTTCATCTTCCCTTTCTCACACCAAGCTTGTTCCTGCCTCCCCACCTTTGCCTGCGCTGTACTCTCTGCCCAGAGTCATCATCCCCTGCTGCAAGCATATCCCAAAGACAGGAGGCAGGTTAGGTTCCAGACAGCGCAATAAAGCGAATATCACAATAGAAAGAGCCATACAAGTTTTTTGACTCCCCGGTGGATATAAAAGTTACATGTATACAATACTGCAGTCTATTAAGTGTGTAATAACATTATGTCTAAGAAAAAACCGGTGTGCATACCTTAATTAAAAATTGCTTTAGGCCAGGCGCTGTGGCTCACGCCTGTAATCCTAGCACTTTGGGATTATGAAGTCAAGAGTTCGCGACCAGTCAGGCCAATACGGTGAAACCCTGTCTCTACTAAAAGTACAAAAATTAGCTGGGTGTGGTGGCACATGCCTGTAGTCCCAGCTACTTAGGAGGCTGAGGCAGGAGAATCACTTGAATGCAGGAGGAGGAAGTTACAGTGAGCCTAGATCGTGCCACTGCACTCCAGCCTGGGCAACAGAGCAAGACTCTGTCTAAAAAATATATATATATATATGTGTGTGTGTGTGTGTGTGTGTGTGTCTGTATTACTTTATTGCTAAAATGTGCTGATTCAGACATGAAGTGAGCATGTTATTGGGAAAATGATACAGATAGACTCACTGGGCACAGGGTTGCCACAAACTTTGTTTGTAAAAAAAAACAAACAAAAAAACCTGCAGTGTGTTTGAAGTATAGTAAAGCAAAACACAATCCAACAAGGTATACCTGTACCTCCCACCACCATGCCGTTACTTTTTTCTTTTTTGAGATAGGGTGTCATTCTGTCACCAGGCTGGAATGCAGTGGTGTGATCATACTCACTCCTGCCTTGGCCTCCCAGGCTGAAGTGAGCCTCCAACCTCTAACCTCCAACCTCAGCCAGCCCGGTAGCTGGGACTGCAGGCATGCGTTGCCTCACCAGGCTAAATTTTAAAAGTTTGATGGAGATGAGGTCTTACTGCGTTGCCCAGGCTGGCCTTGAATTCCCAGGCTTGTGTGATCCTCCTGACTTGTCCTCTGCTGCGATTACAGACATGAGCCACTGTACCTGGCTTTTTTTTTTTTTGATGGAGTCTCACTCTGTTGCCCGGGCTGGAGTGCATTGGTGTGATCTTGGCTCACTGTAACTTCTGCTGCCCAGGTTCAAGCAATTCTCCTGCCTCAGCCTCCTGAGTAGCTGGAATTACAGGCGCCTGCCACCACGCCCGGCTAATTTTTTGTATTTTTAGTAGAGACGGGTTCCACTATGTTGGCCAGGCTGGTTTTGGTCTCTTGACCTCAGGTGATCCGGGCGCCTCAGCCTCCCAAAGTGCTGGGATTACAGGTGTGAGTCACCATACCTGGCCTAGACTGGGTTTTTGAGTGTCTGAGCTGAGTTGGAGGCTTAGGAAGGAAAAGGAAAGAAGGTGAAGGAAGGTTCTAGAAGAGCGTGGAGGAGGCGGTACTGGGTTGGGCTCAGGAGTGAAGTTTGTTCACAGTCTGCATAGAGGAGAGAGTGTGAAGGCCAAGGGTATGTGTACAATTGGGAAGGCGTTCAGGAGGCCAGTGTGGACCAGCTGGGAGACACAGGAGGAGAGGGAGGCCGTGGGGCCGTGTGGGGGCTGGGGGCACGGGGAGCTGGTAGGCAGGGAGAGCTCTGGCAGCTGCCCTGCTCTGGCGTGGAGAGGCACCTTTTGTTTCTCAGCCCCTGAGTCTTATGAGCAAATGGTGCTTCTTAATTTGGGGGAAGAGGGAGCTCTGGTCCTTTTAGGAATCTGCTTAGAGGCCACAAGCTTTTCCCCAGAGAAATACACACTCCACTCTATATCCCAAAGTTTGGCAAAGGGTTTCGGGAGGGTTGGGAAGCCAGTTAAGAGCTGTTCCCAGATTGTGATGGCAACAAGCATGGTAGTAACAGCCAGCCTTACGCTGGCTCACCCCGGCCCAGGCTCTGGTCTGGGCCACTTACAAGCATCAACTCCTTCACTCACAGAAGGATGGGAGGAGGTAGATGCAGGAAGCACCCCCATTTTACAGATGAGTAAACTGAGGCACAGAGCAGTTAAATGACTTACCCAGAGCCCCACAGCTGCTAAGTGGCAGAGCCCCCAGTCTCTTCCCTGGATGGTCTGGTCCCAGAGCCTGTTTCTGTTTTGTTTTGGAGACAAGAGTCTCACTCTGTCTCCCAGGCTGGAGTGCAGTAGTGTGATCATGGCTTGCTGCAGCTGTCAACCCATATATTGGCCTTCTGCAAATAATTTTTCTGCAGCAAATACAGCTGCGGCTGTTGCTCCACAATGAGCCAGGGAAAATGAAAAGGATGGCTTGAGAGGTTTTTGGAGGTTGGAATTGCAGATTATGGGCCAGACCTAAAACACCTACCTGGTAGGATGGGTGTGGGGTTTAGTTGAGATGATATGTTGGGGAGTGACTGGCGTATAACAAGGACTTTGTCAATGCTGCTTGCTATTACTGTCAACTGTTACTGCTGTTATTATCACTAACCAGCCTTCAGTCTATACGGGCCAGTGCAGACACACTGAGCTGTGCTAGAGATACAAGGTTACCTAGACTTTCTTGAGATGGAGCTTTGCTCTTCTTGCTCAGGCTGGAGTGCAATGGCATGATCTCGGCTCACTGTGGCCTCCGTCTCCCAGGCTCAAGTGATTCTCCTGCCTCAGCCTCCCGAGTAGCTGGGATTACAGGCGCCCGCCACCATGTCTGGCTAATTTTTTTTTGTCTTTTTAGTAGAGACGGGTTTCACCATGTTGACCATGGCTCGTCTCGAACTCCTGACCTCAGGTGATCCCCTGCCTTGGCCTCCCAAAGTGCTGGAATTACAGGCGTGAGTCACCACGCCCGGCCCACTTTCCTAGACTTTAATGTGCACACCAGTTCCTGGGAGATCCTGTTACCATGTGAGTTCTGAGTCAGTTGGTATGGAGACTTTGCATTTTTTTTTTTTGAGACAGAGTCTTGCTCTGTTGCCCAGGCTGGAGTGCAGTGGCGTGATCATAGTTCTCCACAGCCTCAACATCCTGGGTTCAGGTGATCCTCCCACCTCAGCCTCCTAAGTAGCTGGCACTACAGGCACATACCACCTCACCCAGCTAATTTTTGTATTTTTTTGTAGAGATGGGGTTTTGCTATGTTGCCCAGGCTGGTCTCAAATTCCTGAGCTCAAGTGATCCTCCTGCCCTGGCCTCCCAAAGTGCTAGGGTCACAGGCGTGAGCCACCTCACTTGACCTTAATCATTTTTTAGTGTGCAGTTCAGTAGTGTGAAATGTATTCACATTGTGTAACAGATCTCCAGAACTTTTTCATCTTGCACAACTGAAACTTTATATGCATCCAACAACTCCCCCTACCCCAGACCCTAGTAGCCACCATTCAACTGTCTCGATGAATTTGACTACTTTAGAAGCCAAATTTAAGTGGACTCATATAGTAGTATCTGTCTTCTTGTGACTGGCATATTTCACTTTAGTGTACTGTCCTCAAGGATTATTTGTGGTCTAGCATATGACCGGATTTCTCTCCTGTTTAAGGCTGAATAATATTCCATTGTATGAATAGACCACATTTTGCCTCTCTGTTTATCTGTGGGTGAACACTTGAGTTGCTTACACTTCTTGGCTATTGTGAATAATGCTTTGAACATGGGCGTGCAAATATCTCTTTGTTTTGTGTGTGTGTGTGTGTGTTTTTTGAGACAGGGTCTCACTGTCACCCAGGTTGGAGTACAGTGGTGTGATCTTGGCTCACTGCAACCTCTTCCTCCCAGGTTTAAGCAATTCTCCTGCCTCGGCCTCAGGCTCCTGAGTAGCTAGGATTACAGGTGCCTGTCACCACGCGTGGCTAATTTTTGTATTTTTAGTATGGACAGGGTTTCCCCATGTTGGCCAGGCTGGTCTCTTAACTCCTGACCTCAGGTGATCCCCCCGCCTCGGCCTCCCAAAGTGCTGGGATTACAGGTGTGAGCCGCCACGCCCGGCCACCATTCTCTCTTTGAAATCCTGCTTTCACTTTATTTGGCTATATGCTCAGAAGTGGGATTGCTGGGTCATAGAGTGATTCTGTTTTTAATTTTTGATTAGCTGCCATCAAATTTTATTTATTTAATTTATCTGAGACAGAGTCTCACTTTGTCACCCAGGCTGGAGTGCAGTGGCCTGATCTTGGCTCACGGCAGCCTCTGCCTCTTGAGTTCAAGCAGTTCTCCTGCCTCAGGCTCCTGAGTAGCTGGTACTAAAGGTGCCTGCAACCATGCCTGGCTAATTTTTGTGTTCTTAGCAGAGATGGGGTTTCACCATGTTGGTGAGGCTGGTCTTGAACTCCTGACCTCAGGTGATCTGCCCACCTCGGCCTCCCAAAGCACTGGAATTATAGGCGTGAGCCACCACGCCCAGCCATTCCCTGCTTCTTTTAAATGGAATATTTTAGTGTTCCATTTTATCTCTGCTTTTAGCCTGGTAGCACTACCTCTTTATTGCTGTAGACTTTCCATTCTCTTTCTTTGACTAGGACCTTGGCTTTGAATCTGAGTGAGATGGGAGCCATGGGAGGGCTTTGAGCTGGGGAGTGACCCCACCTGACATTTTTATATCCATACCTTGGGTCGCTTATGCAAGAGTGTTTCCACCAGCCAGATTCCTGGAAGAGGAATCGCTGAGGCAAAAGGGAGCAAGCATTTAGACTTTGGTAGCCCCGCCAAGTTGCATTCCAGAAAGGCTTCACCATTCTCACTGCTGGCAAACAGCAGCCAGGGCTTTTGAGGGCTACTCAGTGCCAGGCCTGTGCTGGACTCCAGGGACATTGGCAGGAGTCAGCCTGGAGCTGACTGCTTCCTGTCGGTCCTTAAGTCCTTTGTCTGACCTCAAGAAAAGGTGAGGATTTCAGAGGGGCCATACAAAGGAGAAACGAGATGGTTCTGGGTGGCAGAAGGCTGCCTGGCACATCCCAGGTGATATGAGAGCTGGCTGCATCCGATGGTACCACCGTAGGGATCGTGACCAGGAGGTGGAGTGTATTGGACTGGGGACCCCACGTGTGGGCTCCCATCATTGTGCGCCATGTTGGGGTGCGGTTGAGGGGTCAAATAATAGTACCTCCCTCACGGGACTTGTTTGGGGGGATTCAGCGAGAGGGCAGAGAGCACACAGTCGGAACTTAACCATCCGGGTTCTCATTTGACCAAGTGATTAGCACAGTGGGAGAGGACCCCTTCAGGCACGGGTCCACCCAGCCTAGGGAAAGGCATGACTCAAGTTGTGGACAGTGTTTAAGGCCTGCGTCAGATGAACTCGGACTTGGATCCCCAGCTCTCTTTTTCTCAGGCTGGTTATCCTCTGTTAGACGAGGTTAAACGACAGCAGAGTCTGCCGCCCGGAGTGGTGCGAGGGTTGGGCTCAGTGAGATGATGGCAGCAAAGAGTTCCATATCTCTCCTGGACCATAGTGAGGGCTCATAAAGCTTAGCTGCTCTTATTAGTATTGCTGTCATTTTGTTGTTGTCATTCTTTTTTTTTTGAGACAGAGTCTTACTTTGTCACCCAGGCTGGAGTGCAGTGGTGCTATCTCAGCTCACTGCAACCTCCATCTCCCAGGTTCAAGCAATTCCCCTGCCTCAGTCTCCGAGTAGCTGGGATTACAGGTGTGCACCACCATACCTGGCTAATTTTTGTATTTTTAGTAGAGACGAGGTTTCCCCATGTCAGTCAGGCTGGTCTTGAACTCCTGACCTCAAGTGACCTGCCTGCTTCAGCCTCCCAAAGTGCTGGGATCACAGACCTGAGCCACCGTGCCCAGCCTATTTTTTTCAAGATGGGAGCTCCCTGGTTTGCCTAAGCTCATCTTGAACTCTGGGCTCAAGTGTTCCTCTGGCCTCTCAGCCTTCCAAAGTGCTGCAATTACAGGCGTCAGCCACTGTGGCCAGATGTTAAATTTAAGCTCTAATAAGCAACAGCCGGACCCTTTGTAGGACTAAAGTGTCAGAGAGGTGTGGGGCAGTTGCCCAGGGTCAGGAAATAACAGTAGAGATCGGAGGCCAGGTTCATCTGACCCAGGGTTCCCGGGCTTCCCCATTTCTGGCCTTTGGAGAGCTTCCAGGTTTACAGAGCAAAGTCTGTTCCGCTGTTTTAATGGCCAGTGAACAAGACAAGATATGAAAACACCACCAGCAGCATCAATAATGCTCATGGCACCTCATTTACCTGCAGTGACTCATCCAGGGACAAGACCTGACCTGAAGCCAGGCTATTTATAACCCATCTTTATAGAGCTCCGTGTGAATATTCATATGTTTGACTGCAGAAGCATTAACATTTGATTGCTGGGTGTCTCAGGGCCCACTGGGGCTATTCTG
>CAUYLG010018650.1:0-17394 GCA_963573385.1 Cacajao melanocephalus
CCCTGCACAGCTGGACCTTCCCCGTTCAGCTGTGCTTACTGTGAAACTCTCAGTCCTCAGCGCTTCCAATTGCTGTTCTCCTTGTGGGGACGGGACCAGCCGAGCCGAAGTCATCCCGTATACTCCGCGCCGAGAAGCGCCGTGCTGGGGCGCCGGCAAAATAGCCGCGCCGGCCAAAAAAGTCGCGCTTGCGACCCGTGTGGCCCCTCCGCCGGGAATCTCCTAGTCTGTGGGCAACAAAAATTCGTCTGAAAGTGCGGCGTCCACTCGCTCTCTGCGCTTTCACTGGGAGCTACAACCCTGAGCTGTTGTTAACCGGCCATCTTGGATCTCTCTCCTATTCTTTCTATTTTTGAGTGACAATGACTCTCAAATCATTTACTTCCATAGTCTTTAATTTTTAATTCTTCCTCTTCATTTCTCCACATATGCCCCACCACACACAATCAATTTATTTTCTTTCATCTCATCCCCATATATATTATATAGATATTTATATAACATTAATATATATTAATATATATATATAACATAATATTATACTAATAACAGTTGATATGAGGGACAGGAATACTTGTTAAATCTCAGTTTGATTTAAAATCTCAG
Organism: Cacajao melanocephalus; assembly: GCA_963573385.1. Taxonomy (NCBI): domain Eukaryota; kingdom Metazoa; phylum Chordata; class Mammalia; order Primates; family Pitheciidae; genus Cacajao; species Cacajao melanocephalus. The sequence continues at coordinate 607 of CAUYLG010018650.1, forward strand.
TTTGATTTTAAAATATGCAGGTGATCTAAATAATTCTTATCAATCTAAGAGGAAAATTGGTCTTTGTAAAAATAGTAGTAGCTATTTTAACCTTGTTGTAGCACTTGATTGATGTTATTACATTCAGTGGGGCAGACGCTCAACTGTTCTTTCGTTTGTTTGTTTGTCTTGTTTGGTTGTGGTTAGAATACTTAAAATGAGATCTATTCTTTTATTAAAATTTTAAGTGCACAATATAGTATGGTTAACAATAGGCACAATATTGTCTAGCAATTTACTAAAAGTTATGTATCTTGCACAATTAAAATTGTTATACTCCTTGAAAGCAACTCTCCACTTTCCCTTTCCCCAGATCCTGGAAACCACCATTCTACTCTGTTTCTCTGAACTTTACTATTTTAGACACCTCATATAAGTGGAATTATGCAGTATTTGTCCTTCTGTGACTGGGTTCTTTTGCTCAGCTCTCCACGTTCATCCTTGTTGTCTGTTGTCACATGTGGCAGTATTTCCTTCTTTATTTATGCTGTATATCATTTCAGTGTATGTATATACTATCTTTTATTTTCCTTTTAGTTAATATTTAATAATTGTGCATATTCATGGGATGCAAAGTGATATTTTTATACTTGTATACAATGAGTAATGGTCAAATAAGGGTAATTAGTATATTCATCACTTCACTCCACCCACCCAGCCCCACCTCTCAGCCTCTTATACTCACAATTCTACTCTCTAGTTCCATGAGATCAAAATGCGATTTTTAGCTCCTGCTTATGAGTGAGAAAACGCAGTATTTATTGTTCTGTGCCTGATTTATTTTGCTTAACATAATGTTCTCCAGGCTTATCCATGTTGCAGTGAATGACAGGATTTCATTCTTTTTATGGTTGAATAGTACTCCATTGTGCACATGTACCACATTTTCTTTATTCATTCATCTGTTGATGGATATTTAAGATGATTCCATATCTTAGTCGTTAATAATAGTGCTGAAATAAACATGAGAGAGCAGATGTCTCTTTGATATACTGTTTTCCTTTCCTTTAGATTAATATCCAGTAGTGGGATCACTGACTCATATGGTAGTTCTGTTTATAGTGTTTTGAAAACCTCCACATTGTTTTCCATAATGGTTATATGAATTCACATTTCTACCAACAGTGTCTAACAGTTCCCTTTTCTCTGTATCATACTACATTTTCTGTATTCATTTATCAATTGCTTTTTTGCAGTTGTTTTCCTCCTTTGGGCTAGTTCTGAAGTTTTCTACCTTGGCATAATTGATATTTTGAGGTGTATAATTCTTTGCTTATGGAAGCTAAGCAGGAGCATCCTGTGCATTGTAGGATATTTGGAAGCGTCTCTGGCCTTTGTCCTTTGATTTCCTTAGTGCTTCCACTCTCAGCTGCGATGGCCACAAATGGACCCAGACATTGCTAAATGTTCCTGCGGGGCTCAGTAGCCCACAGCCGGAAACGACAGGTCTAATCTACAGTTTTGTATGCCTTGTTAATTAAATCAAATTACAAGTAATTGAAGAGTTATGGCTTAGTATGTCTCTAATCATTTTGTATATAAAATACACACTCCAAATCATTAAATTATGCATGGAAGCTTTAGCTTTTAAGTTTTATTTTCATGGAGTTAGAGTTACAAAAAATAGGTATCAATATTTGCACTGCATTTATATATTTGCATTTAAAGATTCTTCAAAAAAACAAGTCACTTGAAATTTGAGTCAAGACACTTATCAACAATCTCTGATAAATAGAACAATAAGATGAAAATTAGGATTACCTTCTTATCTCTATGCTACAGTAAACCTGTAAAGTCTGCAATCACTTCAATTACTGCATTTTTAGCATTGGATAAATGGGACTGAAAATATTTAATTTGGGACTTAATATGGACTGAATACCAAAAATGGCATGTCTTTTGTTTGGATTTCACCTAGTTTTGAAGAGGATTGGATTTTTTAAAAAAAGTTTTTCTGTAATATTTCTTTTTAATTACAGACTTATTTCGGGATTCACATATAACTAGCATTTCCTAGACAGCATCAAAATTTTAGTTGACGTATTCGTTAGTTTATCAATCTGGCAAAGTAGTTAGTCTAGTTAAATTATGAATTATTTATTTCACAATGATAGGAGCAGGTGTTTGTGAAGAAGGTGGTAGATGATCTACAAATAGTTGTATTATATACAATAGTCATCTGGCAACTAGATCCTGCCAGCTGTGAAAGATAATAAGTGATTGATGCAAAACTCAGAAAAAGAATCAATTACATGTTAAACTATCTCTGAAATATTTTGAAATATATTTGAAAGCTGATTTTTTAAAATTGCATTAGTAATTCAAATACCTAAATAAAGGTTTGAACACCCTTTCTTGGAAAGGATGGTAATTTCAAAGGGGGTAAGTTTGTTCATGGTCAAGGTGTAAGGAAAGTTGTAAAGTGAAGAGAATGTGAAAATAGATTTCATCAAATGCAAATTCTTAATTCAAAGCAGAGAAAATGAAAGACAAATAAATAAAGGGTAAAGTCTGTTGAACAATCTTAGAAAAATATTTAGGAAATCTTAGGAAAGAGGATAAGAAAAAACTAAAGCCCTGAGAAAGAAAATTCAATTCATAGTTTATGTATTGTGGATACTTACAGAAACAGGGAAAGAGAGATCTGGCTTCAGCTACAGAAGCTTGGTATATAGAGGGCTGGTAGAAAACCAATATTAAGCCTTTCCTAATAAATAAATCTTACCCACCTAAGAGAAAACATGTTTACCATGAAATCAATATTAATAATATTTATATTAGTTAGTACAACACTTACTGAGAACCTACAGTGTATCAAAACTATGTGAATTACTATAAATAACTTATTGTCATTATTCTCTTCAACAGTGAAGTGACTACAAATACTACTTTCAGTAGAGAACACTGGAGCTCAAGAACAGTAAGTGGCTGATACATGCTCCCAAAGATGAGTGAGGGACAGAGTTAAATTCCAGTTCAGGTTTTTGTTTCTTATGTTTTTCTTATATGCCACACTGAAATAATTTCTTTTATATGTCAATAATTAAACAGAATCAAAAATTTTCACAGCAAGGGATATTTGAACAATCTTGATTTAGTTTGGCTGTATCCCTACCCAAATCTCATCTGGAATTGTAGTTACCATAATCCGCATGTGTTGCATGAGGGAACGAGTGGGAGGTAATTGAATCATGGGGATCATTCCCCCAATACTTTTCTCACAATAGTAAGTTCTCACAAGATCTGATGGTTTTATAAGGGGCTTCTCCCTTTGCTTGGTTTTCATTCTTCTCCTTCCTGCCGCCATGTGATGAAGGACGTGTTTGCTTCCTCTTCTGCTATCATTGTAAGTTTCCAAGATCTCTCAGCTCTGTGGAATAGTGAGTTAATTAAACCTCTCTCCTTTATAAACTACCCAGTCTCGAGCAGTTCTTTGTAGCAGTGTGAAAAGGAACTAACAAAAGTCTTAAAAGATAAGTGCTAGTTTTCTCAGACTAAATAGACTTAAAGTTATTTGAGGAAAGAGTAACAAAGAAAATAACTTGGAGATGTAAACAATTAAGATATATTTAAGGAATGACACTTCTGAAACTTTTCAGAGAGGCAGGGGTACAAACTGAATAGCATACACTTTCAGGTAAAAGATAGGAAAGGGAAATTTAGGGCAGATTGGGATGAAATTGGATACAGACTTTTGGAGAGAAAAAGACAGCAAATGATCCCTTTTCACCAAAGAAGATATAATAATCATTCTGTTTGCAGCAGTTATGTTAGGTTGTTTAGAGACAGTAAAATAAAGTATTCTTTTAGGCATCAGTATAAGCAGTTTGCACGACTTATACTTTAGAGATTATTTACCTGAAAAGAAGAATGGTATGTACAAAAAAATGACAGTAGGTAGACACATCCATCATCACCAGGGAAATGACTGAATTCCCAAAGAGACTTTCAGGCTGAATTGCTAAATGAAGCATGTATCTAATTTAAATTAAAAACATTTATATACCTTTAGTTTGTGACAAGTATTGAACTGAGATGATAGTTTCAAAAATTAAAGGTGGATAATGGGTGACATCTAATAAAATTTTCTGCAAGAAATGAATGTATGGAACAAATTAATAGTATCCAGAGACAATATAAAATGTATCATGAGTAACAGATTAATATCTGAAAATGGAAAATAGTTTCCTAACTAATGCTACCATGTCAAATTTCAGTTCAGAAAGAAGTAGAATTGGGAAAGAGTTGAAAAATGAGTGAGAAAATAATAAAATGTGAAACTTCTGGAAAAATCAATTAAGAATGGTGGGGGCCATCAATTGCCCCTTTCTGACAATGAAGAAAAGAAAAATTAGTAGTGTACAACTTATTTCAGAGTAGTTTAAACTGTCTGATTTATCGTGTTAAAATTATCCACAGAGATGAAGACTGTCAAGGCATTACAAAAGTAAAAAACTCTACCACATTTACTACTATAACCCTTTCTATTTACTAATTTTCTTCCTCATATCTGGGGATGAGAAATGAGTGGGACGGGAGAAAGCACTGTCAAAAGTGATAGAGATTACAAGTATCGTAAAGTCAATATTAACATTCCTTAAACTTTATTATATCTCACCTGGAAAATGATCCATCTTTGGCTCATATCAATTTATATCTGTTTCTACTTTTCTATTATTTCTACTATTAAGATTTTTATTACTTCAACAAAGCTAGACGTTTTAGCCTCATTTTAATGTGTCTTTAAGAAAAGTTCTAATACTGAATAAAAACAGCTAATCAAAATGATTAACAAAGAAATTTAATTTCTACCACTTAATGTTAGAAGCAAGTAACAGGAAGAAAATCGAGAGAGGGATTTCTAAATCAAGCATGCTAAAATTTGTTGTTATTTGAAAAATTCAATGAAAACTTCTTTTATACAGCTTCATATTATTATGACTGCAATGTATGTAAGTCATTGGTTCTACCACTCTAATAATAGAAAATATGTCAAGAATTGCCTTTTCTATTTATTTCTTACCTTTTGGGGCAAGAGACTCATTTGGTTTTGAAATTATTTTTTCTAGTTGCTATTTTTGTGGCATTCCTTTAAGGCAACTTTTTCATAGTATCATATCACACATATAATTCCATTTAAATATTACCATATAGTGGAAAGTTATAGAGTTATTAGGTCACAGTTCATATTCTTTTAAGGTCATTTCCTTTTCATTTCCTAATCACTGGAAAAGGAAACACAAATATCCATATCAGTTAATAATATTGCAATCCAAATATTATAAACTGATATGGATATATTTGAAATGTGGTATAGGCAACGTATTTTAGATGATAGAAAGGCTATTGTTCATTTATTTCCTTTTATTTTTTTGCAAATATAGTTTTTTTAAAGCAAGAAACCAGACTTTACTAGGAACTGAAGTAACTAAAACTATCATGATACTTGATCTTTCCTGAGACTTATTTTGAAATATATCTAGAATAATGTACAAAGATACTAGAAAAAAAATCAGGTACATTATCAATCCAAGGGCACAAATATGAAATAAATTTTCTCATCTTTACTATCTTGAACTTATACCAACTATAATGTAAAATGTTTATGTATTTTTATATATATTTACACTACTGACAAAGTAAATTGTTTATGTATTTTATTTTTAATCTTAAATTTAACATTGATTTTAAAAGGAGTCATTTGTTACTTATATTTTGTTTTATTATTATTGGAGCAAATCCAATTCTAGATATATTTACAACTTTAAAAGTGTAATTTAATGTGCAGTTGCTATTATATCTATGTACACACATATATACATACACACATACACACAAAACTTCTCTAGCTCAGTCAGCTGAGAGGGCTTGGATGCAACAACACTTTACTAGCTTAAGTGTCCCCAACATAGTGTATTTTATTACCATTCTCTACTAATGGACCCAGGACTCCCTTATCAGGCTGACACCAAGGAAGTGCAAAATGACCCTGGAACTCTACATATCACATAAGGCAAAGAAGCACAAATAGATGATTGAAACATCTCCAAATATACCAGAAGACTTCCCCTTTGGGTTGATGTGTAGTAATAGGGATCAATTTACTCTTCTACCTGAAATAATTGAAAACTAACAATAACATATGAAGGAATAGTTTCAAGACTATGGATATCAGAAGTCAAAGGACAGCAAACCCTAATAGCTGGGGAGCAAAAAAGTTGAACACCATGCTTCTCCCTACTTAGAGCCTGGATACAGTTTCCAAATGTTGGCACAGAAAGAAAGAAACCAGGAAGGACTTAGTAGAATCTTTCTGGTGGGGAGATGGAGCTCTGTGGTACTAGGATACAGGTGCCTATAGTTTCCAAAAGAGTGCTAGAAACAAGAGAGAAATCTGGAGATCTTCAAAAGATTCTGTTATTCAGCTGAGAAATGAGTGAGGAGACTTCCTGAAGGGAAGATAGAACTACCCACACAAAGATCTGTGGTAAAAGAAAGAAAGAAGAAAGGAAGCAAACAAGAAAGGATAAATCAACAAGCTGTGGGATAATTTACAGCAGCCTAATAAATAAATAATTATGGTTTCTGAACGAGAAGTAAGAGCAGAAATGTATTTGACAAAATAATGGTTGAAAAACTCCCAAAATAATGGAAAACATTATTTCATTGATCCTAGAAGCTTAACAAAACCCATGCACACTAAGAAGAAAGAAAATACACCAAGGCACATCATATTTTCTCCCATGTAGTGATAAATATGAAATCCTGATAGTAGCTACAGAAAAAGACCCATAGACACAGTGTTAGGGAGGAAGAGAGATGAGAATGATAGATTTCTTGGTGGAAATAAGTAAGAAGATAATTGAACAACATATTTAAACTAGATACAGAAAAACCTGTCAACCTATAATTCTATATCAATGAAAAAAATGTATCCCCAAATGAAGGCAATATGCTTCTGAATTTACTTTGCTACTATTTTGTTAAGGATTTTTGAGCTTATGTTCCGTTCCTTGTAGATATTGGCCTACAGTTTTTTTGTCTTTTAACATCGTTGGCTATGGTAGCAAGGTAATGCTGGCCTCATAAAATGAGTTTGGAAGTGATCCCTCCTTTTTAATTTTTTGAAATAGTGGGAGGATTGGCATTAATTCTCTGAATGTTTGGTAGAATTTGCCAGTGAGGCCATCTAGTCTTTTTTTTACAGGGGAGACATTTTTTATTACCGATTCAGTCTCCTTACTAGTTACAGGTCTGTTCAGACTTTCAATTTCTTCATGATTCAGTCTTGATATGTTATATGCTTCTAAGAATTTATTCTGTCTAGATTATCCATTTTGTTGGCATGGAGTTATTTATACTAGTCTCTTATGATACTTTTTTATTTCTGTGGCATCAGTTCTAATGTGTCCTCTTTTATTTCTTGCCTTATTTGCTTGAGTCTTCTTTTCTTTTTTCTAATTACTGTAGTTAAAGGGTTGTCAATTTTATTTGTCTTTTCAAAACAATTCTTAATTTCATCAATTTCTTGTATTATTTTCTAATCCCTCTTTTATTTATTTCTGCTCTGTAATCAACTCAAAATAGATTAAAGACTTTAATATCTGAAACTGTAAAACCCCTAGAAGAAAATATAAGTGAAAAGCTTCATGACATTGATCTTGGCAATAATCTCATGAATATGATGGGAAAAACACAGTCAACATTGGATCTACATTAAAACCCTGATTTTAAAATGAGAAGTCCTTAAACAGATATTTTTTTCCAAAGAAGACATACAAATTGCCAAGAGGCATATGCAAGATGCTCAATATTACTAATCAGTATGAAAATATGCATCAAAACTATATGAGATATCATCTAACAACTGTCAGAATGACTATTATGTCAAAAAAAGAGAGAGAGTAATAAAGAAGAAAACAAGTGTTGGTGAGGAGATGGGGCAATGGAAACCATTGTTAATTGTAGGTAGGAATGCAGCTGCTATGTAAAACAGTGTGGAGGTTCCTTAAAAAATTAAAAGTAAGACTGCCATATGATCCAGCCATCTTACTTCTGCTTATTTACCCAAAATAATTGAAATCATGATTTCAAAGAGATAGTACTTCCATTTTCATTGTAGCATTATCCACAATCAGCAAGATGTAGAAACAACCTAAGTGTCTATTGACAGATAAATGGACACAGAAAATGTGGTATAAACACACCCCATAGAATATTATTTAGCTTTTAAGAAAAGGACATTCTGCAACTATGTCAACATGGATTAATCTTAAGGACATTATGCTAAGTGATATGAGTTAATCATAGCAGGACAAATAGGCCTGATTCCATTTATATCAAATATCTAAAGTAGTCAAAATGATAGACACAAAGAGTAGAATAATGATTGCCAGAGCCTGGGGGAAGAGGGACGTAGAAAGTTGCTAATCAATAATCAATAGGTATAAAATTTTAGTTAAGCATGATGATAGGATGTACAACGTTATGGCTCTAGATGCAATGCTGTATTATAAACTTAAAAATATTTTAAAAGGGCAGATATGTTAGATGTGCTTACCACAAAAAAAGGAACACAAAATGAAGACTAGTTTTGTGATGGTTAATACTGAGTATCAACTTGATTGGATTGAAGGATACAAAGTATTAATCCTGGATGTGTCTTTGTGGTTGTTGCCAAAAGATTAACATTTGAGTCAGTGGGCTGGGGAAGGCAGACCCACTGTTAATCTGGTGGGCACATTCTAATCAGCTGCTGTTGAATATAAAGTAGGCAGAAAAACATGAACAGGAGAGACAGACCTAGCCTCCCAGACTGCATCTTTCTCCTGTGCTTGATGCTTCTTGCCCTCAAGCATCAGACTCCAAATTCTTTGGTTTTGGGACTCCAGCTGGCTTTCCTTGCTCCCTAGTTTGCAGAGTGCCTATTGTGGGACCTTGTGATTATGCAAGTTAATACTTAATATTAACTCACTCATATATATACACACATATATGTATATACACATACATATAAAAACACGTTTTAGAAATGTTAAAAGTCCTTCAGTCAAAAAGAAAATGATACTAGATGGAAATATGGATATACACAAAGGGATTAAGACACTAGAAATGGTGCTTCAAAATAATATTCTTTTCTTATTTTTGAAATATTTCTAAAAGGCAACTGACAATGGTGTCAGTTTCCTTATGAACATATGCAGGCTTGATGATTTGATAAAAGAATTCACAGGACTTAAAAGCTGTTAAGCTTATGGTCAAGATTTTTAGAGTAAAATGATATCATTTGAAGTCAACAAAGGGGAAAATGCACATGAGTAAAGTTCAGGAGAGAGGAAGTACAAGTTTCCAAGGAAGCATCCTCTCCCAGAGGAGTTTAATGGGTGTGTTTAATTCTCCCAACAGTGTGTCAACATATGTGAAATGTTATCAGTTAGGGAAGATCATCAGAGCTTTGGTGCCCAAGGTTTTAACTGGATATCAGTCCTGTAGGCATTGATTAAGTCACCACTTACTGCAATTAAGACACAGGCTGTTGTTGTTCAGGCCTCCTTACAAGTATGAACTTATTTTAGGTAATATAAACTGTCAATAGTCACAGATATGAAATACAGGACTCCAAAATCAAAATAACTCAACAAGGTCCTTTGTCTCTTGCTAATTTTAATAGTAGCAACAATACCAGTTTTATATTTAGCTGCCTGTATGATGTTACAGGTGACTCTCACCAAAATTCCTCCTAATAATCTCACCTTTTGGGTGATACTTGTATCTTTTCTGGATTTATAAATCCGCCTCTGAGTCATGTGTGTCACCACTACATTTATATCAGTGCCAGTTTGTCGTTCAGTTTCTGATATGATCATGCTGTCATCAATGTAGTGTATTTTCACACTTGAGACCTTGAGACCTTCTTTAAGGCCAAACCCCTTGTACTTAAATAATGACAGTAATCTGGTGAATTCAAATAACACTACCAATACAATAAAGGTAAACTGGTGTCCTTCCACATGACAGAAAACTGCTTTTGGCTCCAAATCAAGATTAAAATAGAGAAAAAAGCATTTGCAGATTTAATCTCTGAGTTCTAGTCTCATTTAACATGTTGTGTCTTTTGCACTATCAAGGACTGCTGGTGCTATAGGTGGAATTACTTTATTAAAGCCTTGGTAATCTACTGTTAGTCTCCATAAATCATTTGCCTTTTTCATGAGCCACTCAGGGCTATTGTACATAGAATTTGTTGGTATCAGCACTAGAACTTCTAACTTGTCATTCATTAAAGTGGTGTATTACTTTCCTGGGACTGTCATTAAAAAAAAAAAGTACTACAAACTGGGTAGCTTTAAACAACAGAATTTTTTTTGTCTCATAGTTCTGTAGGCCAAAAGTCCAAAATTAAGGTGTCAGCAGGATCATACTCCCTCTGAAAACAGCAGAAGAGAATCTTTCCTTAACTCTTTCTTGCTTTTGGTAGCAGCTGTCAATCCATGTCATCTTCATTCTTTCTCTTTCAGCTGTGTACAAGCAATGGTTCTTTAGAAGCAATATGTTATAAACATACATATAAGGGGATTATTTTGGGATCAGTTTACATGATTATGAAGACCAAAAAGTTTCACCGTCTGCTGTTTGCAAGCTGGAGGCCCAGGAAAGCTTGTGGTATACCTTCATCTGAGTTTGAAGGCCTGAGAACTAGGATCAAGGTGGTGGAGGGGCAGAGTCCAAAGGCCAGAGAACCAGGAGCTCTGATGATGGATGTCAGGAGAAGACGGATGTCCCAGCTCAGAAAGAGAGAGAAAATTTTGCAATTCCTTTACCTTTTAATCCTATTCAGGCTCTCAACAGACTGGATGATGCTCATCCACACTAATTGGTATGGTAGATTATTTTTAACTCGGTCCACTAATTCAAATGTTAATCTCTTCCAGAAACACCTCCACAGACACATCCAGAAACAATATTTACCAGCTATCTGAGCACCCTTTAGCTCAGTATGGTTTACACATAAAAAATTAATCATCAGTGGCCTCATTCTAATGTCTGTCAACACATAGCATTTTTCCTGTGTGTCTGTGTCCAGATATTTCTCTTCAGGGCTGGGCACGGTGGCTCATGCCTGTAATACCAGCACTTTGGGAGGCTAAGGTGGGCAGATCACCTGAGGTCAGGAGTTCAAGACCAGCCTGGCCAACATGGTGAAAACCCTTCTCTACTAAAAATACAAAAACTAGCCGGTGCGGTGGCAGGTGCCTGTAATCTCAGCTACTGGGAGGCTGAGACAGGAGAATCGCTTGAACTCGGGAGGCGGAGATGATTGCAGTGAGCCAAGATTGTGCCATTGCACTCCAGCCTGAGCAACAGAGTGAGACTGCATCTCAAAATAATAATAATAAAAATATATTTCTCTTTTTATAAGGGTACAAGTCATATTAGATTAGTATCCAGTATGATTAAATGTGCAAAGACCCTATTTCCAAATAACTCAAAAAACTCACAGTTAACAGGGATGATGACAAGTGGTAATGCCTTTGATTTTACTAGCTATCTGATACTGTTTCATGTTAACAAGCTGTGTGGGCTCAGGTAAATTCATAGGTTTCTATTTTGCATGTCCAAATAATATTGGCAAAAGGACAAATTTATATGCCTTCCACTTTACGATACTAGGTGAGGGAAGTGTTCCTAAATTAGACATAATATCCATTGCATAATACATTCAAGTAAAGGAGACACAACCACTTCACATAAAGTTTGTTAAAATATTCCAATTTTATATGAAACTCATAAAGTTTTCATTTTCATATGCTTTCATCCTAATTATTGGCCCATTTGGAACTTCAACAAGTGTTGAAATTACAGTAATTTCTGGAGCCCCAGAAAGTTTTTATTTCCACTCGGATATGATAATGGTAATGGCTATTTTACCCAATGTATATATATGCCCTGAAGTCCGTGGGTCTCCAACTGTGGGTCAGGCAAGGAGATCCTGGATCTTTCTTCAGTCTTCACCCAAATTAAATTTGGCGGCCATTCTCAGCCATTCAAGTTCAGATTTCTCTTTAATATCTTTGCTTTTTGGTTTTCTCTTTTTTTAATTTCTGTAAACTAATATAAATACAGTAGATTTGCTTATAGTTTCTTGATATTGGAGGAAAAGCAGGAGTTCTCATTGGTTCACCAAATTGCAATTACGCTGCGTTATAGCCTTGTGTTTACTTTGGCAATGCTGACTTTAAACACCCCTTACTTTAATAGTTATTTAAAGACTCCTTCCATGCTGTGATAAGTCCCATAAACATGCTTTTTTTTTCTGTTTTTTCATTCCTTTATGACATACTCTAATTTCTTTAGCATCTGTAAGACAATAATGAAAAGCTGGGACAACAAATCTGATATGTCTTCTTAAATTGTTGCTTGATTTTGCAGCACTAAGGTTATATATAAAATGGGATCCTTAATCATAGTGTTTACCATGATGCAAGTAACAGCTGTGTTAAATAAATGAGCATTCTGAAAACCAATGTGTCTTGTATATGCTGCACATCAGCCACTTCAAATGGGAAGTTCCATTTGGCTTTTAAAAGAGAAGGACAGTTTATTTTCTCAAGACGTCACTGCAGCTTTTATCCAGTCCAACAGGCTAGCTGTCCTGTAAGAACACTCTGTTGGGTGTTTTGATAATGTACATTAACTCATTTGTTATTATCCAATAATAAGCTGTGGGCCCTGCATCAACACAGCATACTCTTCCCCTTTGCAGCAATCAAAACGAAGGAGACTTCTAAATCTTTCACAATCCATTTGAGTAAGGATTTTCTAGAAATCTGATGATATCACTTCACAAAATGAGACAACTTGTTTATACTGTACCCTGGGATTCAGTAGTTTTTTGGTTATCCTGACTTCCTGGACTACCCTTTTGGTAACCAACAGCTGTAGAGATTTTATGTTTTTTCAGAAGTTTCAACCTTTGGTAGCAGCTTATAGACTAGCAGCAGCAGATGGGACTGGAAAAAATACAAACTATTAAGATATAAATAAACAAAGATTGTATATTTAGCTAGTTTCTTATTTTGTTTGCATTTTCTTATGTACCCAGTAAGTGAAATTTTTAGGAGTTGGGTCTATCGTTTTAGAATTTTATTGATAATTTGTATGTTCCATAACTAACCACAGCACAGCCGCTGTTTCATACTATGGAGCATTTAATAAGCATCCAGGCATCAAACGTTCATTACACGTTTCAACAACCTTCCTTTTTCTAACCAACAATTTTGTCTTGTTTCAGTGAGTCAGGGTTGTTCTATCAAATTCCACTACTGATGTCAATTGTTGGCTTAAAAAACTTTTTTTAAACTATTTTAAGTACAGCGGTATAAGTGCAGGTTTGTTACATGTGTCATAGAGGTTTGTTGTACAGATTATTTCATTACCCAGGTATTAAGTCTAGGCCTCATTATTTTTCCTAATCTTTCTGTCCTCCCAAACTCCACTCTCCAAAAGGCTCCAGCGTGAGTTGTTTCTTCTTATGCATCCATGTGTTCTCATCATTTAGCTCCCACTTATAAGTGAGAACATGTCATATTTGGTTTTCTGTTACTGTGTTAGTTTCCTAAGGATAATGACTTCCAGCTCTTTCTATCTTCCTGCAAAAGCCCTGATCTCACTTTATTTATGGCTGCATAGTATTCTATTGTGTATGTACCACATTTTCTTATCCAGTCTACCATTTTTGGGCATTGATGTTGATTTCATTTCATGTCTTTGCTATTGTGAATACTGCTGCAATAAACATACACGTGCATGTATTTTTATAATGATTTATATTTCTTTGGGTATATAACCAGTAATGGTATTGCAGGGTCAAATAGTATTTCTATCTTTAGGTCTTTGAGAAATCACTACAATCTCTTCCACATGGCTAAACTAATTTACATTCCCACCAATCATGTGTAAGTGTTCCTTTTTCTCCACAACTTTGCCAGCATCTGTTAGTTTTTAGTTTTTAATAGTAGCCATTCTGAGTGGTATGGGATGATATCTCATTGTGGTTTTGATTTGCATTTCTCTAATGATCAATGATGTTGATCTTTTTTCATATAATTGTTGGCCACACATATGTCTTCTATTGAAAAGTGTCTGTTCATGTCCTTTGCCCACTTTTTAATGGGGTTGTTTTTGCTTTTCTTGTAAATTTGTTTACGTCTCTTATAGATGCTGGATATTAGAACTCTGTCAGATATATAGTTAGCAAAAATTTTCTTCCATTCTGTAGTTTGTCTGTTGATAGTTTCTTTTGCTGTGCAGAAGCTCTTTAGTTTAATTAGATCACATTTGTCAATTTTTGCATTCATTGTAATTGCTTTTGGCATCTTCATCATGAAATATTTGTCCATGGCTATGTCCTAAATGGTATTGCCTAGGTTGTCTTCCAGGGCTTTTGTAATTTTGGGTTTATTTAAATCTTTCATCCATCTTGAGTTAATTTTTTTGCATATAGTGTAAGGAAGGGGTCAGTTTCCATCTTCTGCAGATGGCTAGCCAGTTATCCCAGCACTACTTACTGAATAGAAAATTCTTTCCTTGTTGCTTGTTTGTTTGTTTGGTCAGGCTTGTTGAAGAGCAGGTAGTTGTAAGTATGCAGCCTTATTTCTGGGTTCTCTATTCTGTTCTATTGGTCTATGTGTCTGTTTTTATACCAACACTATGCTGTTTTGGTTACTGTAGCCCTGTAGTATGGTTCAAAGTTGGGTAGGGTGGTGCCTCAAGCTTTGTTCTTTTTGCTTATGATTGCCTTGGCTATTCAGGCTCTTTTCAATTCCACATGTATTTTACAACAGTTTTTGTAGTTTCGTTAAGAATGTCAAGGCTAGTTTAATAGGAATTGCACTGAATGTATAATTTGCTTTTGGCAATATGGCCATTTTAATGATATTGATTCTTCCTATCCATGAACATGCAATGTTTTTCTATTTGTATCATCTCCAGTTTCTTTGAGCCATGTTTTGTGGTACTCTTTGTAGAGATCTTTTACCTCCTTGGTAAGCTGTATTACTAGGTATTTTAGTTTTGTGTGGCAATTGTGAATGTGATTATGTTCCCAATTTGGCTCTTGGCTTAACTGTTGTTGGTGTATAAGAAGGTTAGCGACTTTTACACTTTGATTTTTAGATTTTGAAACTTTGCTGAAGTTGCTCGTATTCTACACTCACAAACTCACTTTAGACAAATCCACCCCAGGCTGTTGGCTGGACTTTGCATCTCTCTGTTTTTTCATCTAAGTTGGTTGTCATTGAAATAACGGGCTTTCTACCTGTTTTAAAAATCTTTGACCAGTATTAGAGAATAGTTAAATTTTTTAGTTTGTCCAGCTGATCCCTTATTCTTTGAAATTTCATGGTGAACTTTATTAACTATGATATTTTAAAGTCATCTGCCTGTTCTTGTCAATGATGAACAACAGAAAAAGAAAAACTTCATGTTCATCAATGACATTGGACCTAAGATTTGGAGAGTTTTGGAGAAATGTTTTGATTTTTAAATAGAAAAGAATATGTCAGATGAGAGAAAATGAGAATATACACATGCCAAAATGTCATATTCATACAATACCTGTTTGAAAGATACTTCATTTTAGGCAGGAGATTAAACAAGGCATAAAGAAATAACTAGAGCCACTTTAAAACACTTAAAATTTTTCTTTGTGTAGATTTATATTGCAGACTCCAGAAGTCATTATCACTCTTGGACCAGAAAAGCTAAGTGTGTATAACATTGAACAACTAAAAACAGGTAAATAAATATGCCCATTTCACATAGCATATCTATCAAGGAATGATCATATGGATTGTATTTAATTCCCATAAGAACTTAGAGGTCTAACAGGGCAAACATAAACTCTCCAACTTAAGCTAAACTTAATAGAACAATGACCCTTAGGGCTTTGTGTCACTTCCAAATAGTGGGGTAAATCTAGTAAAAATAAATAAATAAATATTTTGGCACATGATTGTTAGATTTAGCCAAAATTATAGGCAATTTAAAACAAGTTATTTTTAACTCTCTTTAGGATATATTAGCAAGTTTAAAATAATTTTCATCAATCAATTTTCATAATTCTATTTCAAATCAGTTTACTTCTCTACACCTATACAATCAATAATTTAGTTTGTGCAACCTTTATGATGCATCTGTATTAATAAAAAAGTTATATAAATGTTCTTTCCATCTGTAGTCTTGCCTTCACTTATCTATTCTTTGTGCTCAGGACAAGATAATCCACCTAATGCACAAAGTTCATCTGACTGATTCCTGCTTAAAGTTACAAATTTGCAGTTGCCTTTGGGAGAATATCCCAATTCTTAAAATTGCTATTATCTGTATCATGACTTTTCCAACTTCATCTCTTACTACTCTCTAATCTTGCTTTTTGTGTGGTCCAGACATAGTGAACTGATTATAAACCTCATCCCTTTAGACTTTGCATAATCTATTCAGTCTGCCTGCATATGTAGCAGGAGTGGCCATGGGAAATTGATCTCTCGAACACTGAATAAAGGAGGGAAGAGTTTATTTGGCCGGGAGACCAGGCAGTAATTTGTTGAAAGCCCAGCTCATTTAACAAAGGAAGGTTCTGCCTTTATATAGGCTTATACTTTAGATGTTACACATGGAAGAATCTTAGGTTTATAGCTTTAGGAATCACATATGAAAGAGTTCTGGTTTACAGTTTTAGGACTCACATGT